>VZTL01010914.1:109047-129944 GCA_013400535.1 Scopus umbretta
AGGAAGGGGGGGGGGGCGGAATTAGACACATTTAGTACTCTTTTTGATAGTAGATACCATGGACCACTAGGGATTTGCAGCAGCAAATGTTAATATCACTGCCTACATAAAAATGTGTTTAAATATTTCTTATGTTATCACGTAACTTCTTTGTTTATAAATAATGCATATAGTTTGTATACATGGTGCAAAGACTTCCACATCCATTTCTTTGCTGATTGACCAGTGTTCTTAAGATTAAAGCCTTGAATTCTTGACACATTATCTTCACTGACATGAAATTTGAGAGAAACAAAAAAGAAGGCTGGGGAAACATCCTACTGCTTCATCATGAAGCATTTGTGCAGACAGTTTCTGAATGAATATTCTGCTTTTATTTCTTTAGTGATTTCCTAGAAAATTCAAAGCTTGTGGAAGGCACTTGCAAGCATTTGAAGACAGTACTTCTTTTTCTTTGGAAAAGGACCTTGAGATTAATTTATTTAAAATTTTGGGAAGTTTCTATTTATTTTTCGTTCCCTTCAGCTCTGCAAAAGTAATGGTAAAAGTAGCTTCCTAAGTGGAAAATTGTTGGGAAACCGTTCCAATCATTTTAAACAGCCTTGAGTTCAGGCATGTTACACATGCTTTGTGTGTCTCTGGTTTCATATGCATTAAACCTACTTTAAGAGAACTGATTTTGCTTCTTTTTAGAGCTGAAACATGAGATCTATGTTTGGAGACTGACTGCACAGCGCATTAACCCAGCTAGCAGAGAGGAGACTGCTGTGAAATGCCTCTTGATGCAGAAGGTGCTGACTCTGGAGATGCTCCTGAGGAAGAAGCTGAGGACTTTTCACAGGTGAGCAGGACCAGTGTGTCCCACTTCGCCTGCTACGACCCTCGGCTGGGGCAAGCTGAAGGCACAGGCAATTTGCTGGACTGGCAGGGAGCTCCTGCTCATCTCAGTCTACAGCCAGGAATAACAGGGAGCCTCTGTTACCATCAGGGGCAACATTTCTGTTTGGCCAATGAGCCAAGGGCTCACCTCTAGTAATTTCAGGCAGAGGTGAAAGTGAAGGCTTTCAGGGATCTTTTCTGGGACTAGACCTATATTCTTAGTTGTCTCTCAATCAGATGGGTGTTGGGCAGATATGAAGAGCCAACCTCAGTAAAACACAAACTTTTTTAGGACAAAACCAATGTGTAAGGCTTGGAAAATATATGTCAGTATGACCCTTTCAAGACCTAGAAATTTCAGGTAGTTTTTGGTTTAAAAAGATCACAAATACATAATTAGATTTTTCCTTGCAATAGTGGTTTCAGCATAGTAAAATGCTATAATTTTTTTTTAACTGAAAAATTCAAGTGTTCTTCAGTGAACTGTTGAGTTTCAAAAATATGTCACCAGTGAATTGATGCATTTAAAAATTATTTCATAATCAGATTTCAGTGTGAACATGATTGTAGATATAATTAACTGTTTATGTATGTAAAAGAAGAAGTTTTTATAAACTAGGGCTAACAAAAATGTTAACCTTATTTTCTTTATGTTCCGGCAAAAACAACTGTTATGCTATAGAATTTGATGACTGAGAATAGCAGTGATATATATGCTGAAAGTGAATTGACTAAACTAAAGTGAAATAACTATTTTTTAATAATAAATATGTTAAATAGACAGTATGGACAAGGATATGTACATACATGATTTCTTAAACTCTTCTAGTAATAAGATGATTTTTGCTCATATAATTTTTGCTGATATTGTGCAGTTTGAATGGAGTGACCGTGTTACTACTTAAAGACAAAAAAGGCTGTTAAAATCACCTCCTTTTTAAAAGATTATAGCAGATTATTAGACTTAATGACACTCTAAACAAGACACTTCTGAAATATAAATAAAAATTGTATATTTAATCTTGAAAACCAGGATTCCTCCAGTACAGTACATTAACAGCAATGTAAAAATTCATTAGCATTAACAGCAGCGCTCCTGAACTACAAACCCCAAGGCTTTTTGCTGGAGGGCTGACTATGCTGATAACACGATGAAGTTATTTGGATCTTAAAAACTTCATTTTAAAAGACCAAAGTAAACTATATGTGTTCTGACTTGTTGATGTTAGTACATGACCCACATTTTATCACAGCAGGGCATGCGTCAAGTCCTGAAACTATTAAGGGGACTACATATTGCATATAGCTAGATCCTATACTGGGGTCCATAGTCTGGAGGCTAGCTCCTTCTAAGCCTGTGGCACTGCTCATGAATGGAAGGGTTTGTGTGTACGTGGAGCGTGGTACAAAAGTGGAGTTTTAAGTGAATGCTCATGGGAATTTTGTTGCTGGCTGTAAGAAGACCACGACTCCTTTGCCGTATGAATTAGTCCATATGTGGGAAAGGGTGATCTATTTGTGATGAGAGGGATTTATTCCAACACTCTTGGCAGAGCTGTCACTTAACTCTGGAAAAAAGCAGGTGTCATTTTCTTTCAGGCAAATTTCACAAGAAGATAAAAACTGGGAAACAAATATTCAAGAACTCCAGAAAAAAGTAAGTAGATGGCAGTTTTTCTAGTATCCATGTAAGCAGACCTATGCCTTTGTACAGAGAGACTGCTTTGAATCGAATGCAATTTTAGTAACTCTCATGACAGTAGAAAAGCTGGCAGGCAGGCTGGCTGGCTCCTCAGTGGGATGGGGCTACTGAAGCACGTTGTGAGTTTTTGTTAGGTTTTATATTCTGTTCCTTAGAAAAATATCATTTAAAGGATCAATAAATGATTCAGCAGTGTTTTCTTAAATTTTTAATCCATGGCCACAAAGACTCAGAAGGTGTCAATAGGTTGTTTATAACCGTGATGCATGATGATAGAGGACACTCCTGCTGATGTACTGAATACCGACGCTAATTTACTACACTGTATGTGACATGCCTGCTTTATTATTCAAGTAGGGATAAACCACTTGGATAAATCCTGTTCTCTTTGCTGTGCACACATTAACACTGCCTAAATCTTTATGCTGAAGCTGGGTCTGATGAGATGTAAACTCTGTGGTGGGATTAATTTCACCTAAGTTTAATTGTCTAAACATCACATCCTCTCCACCTCACTGGCATCACTAATGAATCCAGGCCTGTGTTTGGGAGCGCAAGTCCTTGACTGGGACATTACTGTCCTATACGTCACACCAAAACAGAACAAACGCAATGAATTTCTTATTAGATTTTACACCTTTTTCAAGGCATTGCATAAAAGACAAACTTTTTAAAGAACAGAGATTTGCTTGTGCTTTAGTAGAGCTTTAAACTATGTGGAAGAGACTAGAAATGAGAGAGGGACTCAGACTGGGAGAAGGTGATTCCCTGGGTTGGTGGCAAAAGTGAGGTCGGAGCAGAGAAGCAGAGTCGTAGTGGAAAGCACTGGGTCTGAGGCTGAGAGCATGAGGAGATCAGCACAAGGATGCAGGAGCTGGGCATGGGGATGTAGATGCTGTATAGGGATTATGGGCTTGGCACGTCCATGAGAATTGTACAAGAGGCATGAAAGACCTGAACTCTAGGCTAGGTTATAGGTTTTCAAAGCATATATGCAAAAAAGGTAATTTTGTCCAGGGTCAGGAAACCACAGAGTGCCTGGAGTGCCCTCTGTAGTAGGAATTGCATTTCAAGCCTACTTCTCCTACTGAAATGAGGTTGTGATGGGGGTAGTTGAACACAGCTGAATGTATGAAGCAGGTGCTAGGTACTTGTATCTCTTAGATCACATTGGGCCACTTGTTCATGTTTGTTATAGGTATGCATGAAATGCTTCAATTTAAATATTTCTGTCTTTTACGCTGAAGAGGAATATACAATAGAGGAACAGACGTTTGGGCTTCACACATCTTTTTTGAACTCTATGCATAATGGATAGTTCCTTCTTTAATACAGTTATTAATTTTTATCTCCCTGTCTACAGCACAGAATAACAGACAAAATTCTTCTCATCAAATGCCTGACTGTGCTGGGATGTGTTATTCTTATGTTTTTTCTCAACTCATTTGTTCCAGGCATCTACCTAGATCTTGGTAAGTTTCATAGTTTTGTTCTAAGTAAAACAAACACTCCTGACTCCCCCAAAAACCAGTAATACTTTTCTGAGTTTGGATCTTTTCAGAAAGCCCTTTCCCATATGTCACTGGCCTTGCAATTCCACCAGGTTAATCAGAACAGCAGTTCCTCAGAACAGGTTTCCAAAATGCAGTCACGTCCCAGTCACCCCAGGAGGAATAACAGAGTGCTGATGACTTCATTTTTCTGACTTCCCAATACTAATGAGCTGGCTAAACATTACAGAATGAGCAAATTTGACCTTGGCATCATTGCACTGTAGGTTTGAGTGAATGACCAAGATGCATTATGGAGATCAGAAAATAATCACTCCATGGAAGAAGAAAAAAGTAGTCTGGCACTATTTCTTAAGTATAGATAACTCTTTGTACAACTTCCAGTCTCCACTACTTTATCACTAGAATAAATCATTTTCCAAAATAAAATCAGGAAGACACTGTGTATGTGTAAAATAAAAGTAGCTATGTGCACACTTTCTATGGATATACCTATATGTGCAGATTTTTATATATAGCTGTATATCTGTAAGAGGACAGGCTCTGCATATCATAAAAACATAACCAAATTAAAGCTCACATTTAACTCAAGGACAGTCATAAAACCTACCTGTGCATTGCCCTACAAAAAGTTAAAAATGTGGTTTTGTCTGCCCAGCACTTGAAAGTTATGGAATGTCAGATTTATGTTTTTTCATGCAATCTGATTTCCCCCACTGTGTACATCCATCCCAGTGGCTGAAAGATGCAAGAGTGTTGAAGGGGAATAACTCATAATCAATAAATCATTGATTGAATCATCATATACACAGATACTACGTTGAAATCCATTTTTATTATGCATATTATAGAGCTAGTTATAGCTGTACAATGGTGATCAAGTTGTAAATGAGACCTTCAATATCTGCTGCACCACTTCTGATGTATTCACTGGCTTAGAAAGGTACCAGTAGCAGAAGGCTGCCCTCGCTGCTGGGAGCTAGGGAAGCACCAGTGTTGTGTATTGCTGTCACCAGTGGGAGGATATGGGCCCCTACGTCTGGAGCAACGTATTTTAGTAGGTATAGCTTTGCTGATAAATGCATTTGTTCCAGGGACTGATCCCCAGCCCTCAGGCCTTAGAGGTGCAGGATGGCTTGTGTCTACACTGCTCAGACCTTGTCCCTTCAGAGCAGACTGGCCTTATCTCCACAGCACAGCATTTGGCCCTGTGTTTCCTCTTGACATTGTATGTATGTGTTAATTAATTTTGAGGTTCGCAGCAAGGGCAGTTCTGTGGCCCAGCAGAGCTGTGTTTTAAGGCTGACTGCTTATGTTGCATTAGCTGGTACATGTGATGGAGTTTGAGTGCATGAAGCCACTAGGAATAATGTTGGAGTAACTGTACAGGGCAGAGAGACTCAAACCTGATCCAGACTTACCCATGCTGCTGTTTGAGTGTGATCCCTGACGTGAATTGTCTCTAGAACTGTACCTTGGTTTATTCTTATCTCAGCTGAAACAATCTGGGTTGCTGCAAAAGAGTCTGGGAGCAAACTTACACAGAGGGGGCTCTGGGGGACCAGGACCTTGTGGACTTGGGCTAAGCAGTTATCTAATAGTGTTGATACACCCAGCAAGTCCTTGTTGGCATGCAGTGGAAGTCCTGGTGCTCTGGAGCAGTATGAGGTTAGGAAAGGGGCCACATCAGCCAGACTTTCTTCCCCATTTCAGCCAGTGCCACAGCTGCCGTGGCACCTTCCCTGTTCCAGAGTATTTACTGTGATGGAAATGGGTGATTTCAGCCCATAAAGATTATTGGCTGTTAAGAAGTTAAAAGGTATATTGATGCATTATAACAGCAGAATTGTTATATTACTAAGGTGTAGGAAGATGCAGAAACTGAAGACATTTGAAGCCATGGTGGCTAAGAACATAAGGAAGGCACTCATATTGGCAATTTAAGAAAGCAGTTTTCACCCTTACTTTTCTGTCTCAGATAAGTGGCCACTGAACCATGTAGGATTTCTTGAATTAAACCCAACATCTATAGGTGTTTTTGAAGAGCTACAAACAGTCAGTAAAGACCACATAGTACTGGTTGCATATGCTCCTGGTAAGATATTCTTTCAAAACTGCAAATCAGTTGGAGTCAATAGTAGAAGAAACTTAATAACTGCTGATTGTTTTTTGTCCTACTTTATGTCAGTAAAATAAATGAAAACAAATGGCATGGTTGTCAGAGAAGGTTTCTATTATTCACTCGCTGATCTTCAACTGCAACCTTGAAAGTAAATAGGGTCTGTATGTGTTCTGTATAATTTTTTCCCTGTTCTGTATTCATGGCAAGCCTGTCAGATTAATGAATAAATGTTATTAAAGCATAAACATAATTTCTATTAACAATTAATGGAACCTGCAAGCTTCTATTGAGATCTCATTGATGATTCCTGAATTCCATTGTCTTGATGATAGCTGTCACTTATTTATCATTACTGAAGTAGTGCTGCTGTGAGTCTCTATGGATTTTAGTCCTCCAGTGCATGGAAATGAATCTCCTAAAATACAGTACATCTTGTATTCTGATGGTTTGGGTAATTTTGTTCACTATGTTTTTCTCATAAAAATGAAAGTAGATTGTAGTTCAGTGTTTAATTTTCTACCATAATATTGTTTTATACAGAGGCTGAAGAATTAGAAATCTAATAACTTTTAATTGCATATGGTAGAGTGAATTAGAAAGATTATAGAATTCTTTATCAGTCCCCAGCCTTGATATAATTTTCCATTATGAACTTGGAATCATTAATATAATTTGAGGGAACTGACATTTTAATTTAAATAATAAAATTTGCATACTTAGCTGCCTTTTAAAATTCAGAACACTTTCCTATTCAGTTTTCTTGTACCTGTTCATCAGTTTGTTTTGTCTTATTCTATGAAATATCTATGTTAATGAAAGATTAGTACTGAGACTTTAAATAAACAGATACAGCAAACTTTTAGACTTCTACAGTGCTTTCATTTGGCACCATGTGATTTTACTATATTGATAAAGCATCTGAGAAAAGATGGCAAGAGACGAAAGTAAAGCCCTTTTGAGGATTGTACTTGGCTCCTATTTTGACTGTGACTTTTAGGCAGGCATGTCTAGAGCTTTGAACTATAATGAGAGACAAAAGATTTTAAAAGCAAAAGAAAGCAAGATTCTGTTGATATCTGAACTAGAGCTGTTTTTGTTTTTAATAGAGCATGCTGAAAGTGACTGGGTCAGAAAGAATACACAAAATCAATTTATAACCTACTTCCTTCTGCTTCTGTGGGCCAGGTCCTTCCTCTTTGATTTGGTTTCAGTTTGATGAGTTATTGAGCTGCTGTGAACTCTGTGAAGTTCCTTCTAGTATCCATGAAGAGGGACCCATTACCTCTGTGGCCCTACTTTTGTGTGCCTCTCTCAGTAATCTCTGCATGCAGTATGGGCACCCTGCTCCTTGCAGTCTCCCTTGCTCTCGCTCCCTTCCACATCTGGACACCTCGTTCCCAGGGCCAGGCTGGGTAGTTTCTGAGGCATGGGAAGGCCCTCTCCTCCTTTTAGAGGTTGCAACAGACCCCACTGCTCTCATCTTCGAGCAACAAGGTGCAAACCCAAGAGCAAAAAAGAGATATTGCCTGTTTCAGAGAAGTGATACTGTCTTTATTTTGGCTGCAGACTGCTGGAATCTGGGAAGGTGTGCCAGGAGAAATGCAATTGTATGTTTGCCTTATTTGTATATTTACTCCCACATTATTGCCACTACTTTCCCTGTTGGAGACAGGACTCTTGCGTAGGTGAACCTTTGATATTACCATCTATTACTGTTCTCACGTTCCTTTGATGAATTAATTATTTATGTAAGGGGACACGGAGAGATTTTTGGATTCAATGAATTATTCCATAATTTAGGACTGCTATTTGCTATAGCCTCAGCAGGATACAGAGTTTCAAATCATAAACCTTGAGGGAGATACCTTGGCTTTTTTTGCTTCTGCAGGGGAGGTTATGTCTTCAAGTTTTGCCTGAGCCCATGGTATCTTTGGTGCCATGGATGTCTGTGTTCCTTCAAGCATCAATGTTTAGGCTAATTACCTTCAGCTGCCCTTAAAATAATCTCCAGAGGAGGTCAATAATCAGCAGAGGTGATCAACAGCTATGATTCATCTGACCTATGTTGAAGTTCTAATTCATGAAATGATTCACTTTACCCTATGTCACTTCACTCTTTATATGCAGGAGGGCATCTTCTTAAACTATACCAAGTTTTAGTCATAGATACTTAAAAATAAAAACCATAATAGCTAGATGGACATTTGGCTTGATAATTGATTATTTGCGGGGGGATTCACTTCTAACTAAAATCAGCTTTGGTATTATTAACCAAAGCGGTGTTAGCCAAAAATCCAAATTATGAACTTGTAAAAAATGTATGGTTTTATTCTTTTAACTAACTAACTTGATCACTATGACCTTTCTGGATAGTAGAACAAGTTCTATAAATCAGCACTCCACATCACTCTGTCAAGAAAACATCCTAGGTCTAAATTTTTCTTGTCCTTTCTCTAAAGCTAGAATCCCTCAATATTTACCGACAAAGGTTATCTTGTTTGGTGAGACCTCATTTATGTAGTTAAATCTAGTTTCACTTGGAAAACTCTCTCTTGTCTTCTGTGTTCACTGTGATTTAACTTCTAACTGTGTGCTTGGTCTGTAAATTCTGCTGCAGGCACTTTTGAGGATCTGAAACTTTCTTTTTTCAATTTATCTTAACTAGTTGTATCTTGCATCATTGAAACATTTTAAAACTGTGACTGAAATAGTGGAAAAGTAGGGAAATAATTGTTTTCATTTAATTTAAACTGACTTCTGTTTGTTTGGTAGGCCACATTGTGCAGAGCTCCTTTTTACTTTTTTTGCCAGGGCATTAAAGGAGAAATGTGTTCCATTGCCGTAGATACAAAAAACTCCTGTTGTATTGTCACTACTTTGGATACCAGTTGTTGTATTTTCTGACTTATTTCCATAATTTACAGAAAAATTGTTGAAATTCACATGATAAATTAAATACCTTAATTGGAAAGGACATCAGCGAACAAACCCTCTCAAATTATGTCTACAGAGAATGTTATGCCTATTATAGCAAAAATTTTGTCTTAACCTGCAGAGAGGAGTGACACCTCAAATGCAGGGAAGTGGACTGGATCTGAAGTTTCTCCCATCTAATTTCTCTTGATTTTCATCCTGCCTTTTTTTAAGTGGACATGCACAATTTTCAGCTTACACTGTATTTTACGTAGGTGAATCAGTAATCACAATAGAGTTGGAACTGAATGTCACTTGTCTGGTAGCTTGCTTAGTGATGAAGAAAGGGCTGCACTGCCCTAGAGAGCTTCACAAACTTGCTTAAATTTGCTATTGAATCACAGAATGTTGAAAGTTCCTTATCAATATTTACTTGGTTTAGAAACACTGAAGCTACTTCTCCATTACCGCAGCCTACTGCTGCTGATTTTAACAACTAACTTCATCCATTTTCTTCTCTGCGACATTTTCAATAAGGAACTCATTGCAGCAATGATTCTTCCCTAACAACTTTGAGACAGGTCATCAGGGTCAGTATGTGTAAAAGCTTGCATGAGAGTTAGCAGTGCTGTAACCAATGAGAGAAAACTTCGAGATCTTTCACTAAATTATTTAATGCTATAATCTAAAAAAGAATTAATATTGCATAAGTGAAATAAATGCAGTCTGTGTGGTTTTGTTCTGAATGTGCAGCCTAGGAAGCTACCTAAGAAGAACTCTAAAAAGCTTTTCCCCCAGCTTTTATCTGCACCCTAGAACAGAGCATGTATGTGCGTTTGAACTTGTGTTAAGAGGTTTCTTTAGAATGGTGAAAAAGTTTTTCGACTTGAACAACTGCCCCATAGCTCCATGAAGAAGATCCTGCCTCGCAGTGTGCAGCAGAACTACTCAGGTCCAAAAGTTTTATAAATGGTCATGAAGGACGAGCACAGGGCTGAGAAAGGTGTGGACAGATCCTGTTAGTCTGAAAGGGGTGTTAACATAGAAGCATCCTCAAGGCTCTTATTTTTACACTTTAAAATGTTATTCTGGAACTTTTTTTCTCACCTGCTATCAGTGATAAATAGATTAAACCATGTTATGCTACTATCCTATATGATGATGGAGTTGTAGAAATCTGACACTGTTTACAAACAATAAAATTAGATGTGCAGAAACAAACAAACTTGACTAAAAATTTAATTGTTTGTACCCATAGGGAGGGAGAAAAAGAGAAAGTGTTCACATTTTGGAAATGTTTGATTTCAGGTTAATTTGTGCAATAGTTAAAATGAAAGGCTGATTATAGAGCTATTCAATATTACTGAGGAATTATTTTACAAAATATTTGAAAATATGGATCAATTTAATAAGCTGGTGTATAATTGCTTAGTGCTTAAGAAAAGAGAAAATCCTGGTGAGACAGACAGCTATTAAGCTATAAAAACTGCTGAATGACATAGATTTAAGAAAGCATAGGCTTAATGCCAAAAGCCATATTGTTAAGTTTAGCACGTCTTATATTTCACATCTTATATCACTATATCCTCATTGTAAAAAGTGAACATCTGCTCCTTAATTTGTCATTGAATCTAACATTTATCTCCAGATTATCTAGGGTCTGTGATATTAATCAGTTTTAGCTGAGGAGAGTTTGTAGGTATTGATTACTAAGTAATGGTTCAAATGATACTGAATTATCAACTGTATTTATAGCTGTCACAGCCAATATTTTCTTTTCTTTGTCTTTTTTTTTCTCCTTGTATTTTTATTTTATTTTATTACTTTGTAAAGCTTTCCAACATGGGCTGATATATTAAGGAACCAGACGCAAAGCCTAGGAAGCAAAATTTATGGGCCTTTTCTATACAACTAAAAATATCAGTTTGAATAATCTATGGTTGCCTGGAAACTCCTTCACACATCTCAGTAAAGTAGATGGTTTTGGTCTCCAAAACATTTGGATTAGGGATGTCTTCTCTGTATATGGCAGTAAGCTCCCACTTTCAAAGTATCAAAGTTGATGTTATGCTTGTGATATTGTGGGCAAAAAGCGGAACATTTTTTATATCTGCAGCTAAGATTTATTGTTAGTCTAATTAAAAGTTGCATCAGTGTACACAAAACACAATAAAGTTATTGTTATTCCTCTTACAATAATACTACCACTTACAGTCCAAATTATCTACTTAATACAAAACAAAATTCATTAACAATATACAGTTAAAACTGTTGTAAAAAACCCCCCAAACAGCAAAACCCAAACACCCAAAATACTCCCAGTATTCCTCCCTTATATAGATGAAACATAGTTCATGAAAAGAGCAAACACTACTGTAAATATGTCTTTGATTTAACTTTTCACCCCAATATTTCCATATGCTTGTATAAGACTACAATTGAGAATATGCTTTACATAACATTACAACTACATTATGTGAAGGACTGGCATAAATCCTTAGGCTAAATTTTGAGGGGTTTTGGAGTTAATCAGACTTCTTCTGATTGAGCTGTTGGAACACAGTGATGGCCTTTACTTCCTCATATATTCTATAACATGATGTGTAAATAGTTATTCAAAGACAAGCACCAAATATGTTTTAGCTGGTAAGCCTGTAAGGGACATTGCGGGCTAAAAGGGTTTCTGCAGTTCACAAAAAGTTGCTGTGGCCATTTTGACAAATAAAGAATTGTTAAGATCACAGAAAAAGGATATCATAATTTGCTCAGTGACAAGTGTCTAAAAAATTATTGTGCCTATCGCATTGTCTGCAGATAGGAGTATTATAATTTCATCTGGCAGAAGATGGTCTAGCTGATTTTTAAAAAAAACCTCTATTTATTTTGCAACCACTATAAATACTGACCATGAATACTGTGTACCTGAATCTTCCTCACCGCTATTACACCTCCTCCTAACTCCCTCTTGTCCTACCCACTACTGCCACCACAAACAGATTGCTCTCCTCCCTCTGGAGCAGCTTGGTACATACCAAAAGACTTGCCAGGACCCCTTTCGTCTTCTTATCTTTGAGCCAAATATCCAGGATTCTTTAAATTTTCCCTCAAAAGTCAAGTTTTCAGACTGTTGATTGTGCTTACTTCTCTGCCTTGGTTTTCCTAAACAGGACGCATCTTACTTAAACCATATCTTCTCAGCATTTATCAGGGAATAAGAGAGCAGAGGTTGCTTCACAGGATTTACCATTTGTAGTCCTGGTTCTGTATTTCAGTGGGCCATTAGGTTCAGTTGTGATCCACTGTATTTCTTGAGTCTTTTCTGCAGGACTGTTAGGCATCCAGTTGCTTCCCACCCTGGCTTTGTGCAGTTTTAACTCTTCCTACCTATAGGTAGTACCCTGGGCCTGTCTTTCGTGAGCAGCATGCTGGTTTACCCAGACCATCACTGAGCTCATGTGATGTTATCCTGGCTTTGGTTTTCAGTGCAAATGTCTCAAGTGCCATTCCAGTTTCCACAAAAGTGAAATTTCTGTGTACCCTCAGAATTCATAAATACATTATTTCAGATTCTGCGCACATAAAGTGACCGTACAGTGTCTACATGTTCACATTGTTAGGAGGAAGCTTATTAGCTTTTCAGTGGCAGTAGGTCAGACAAAATTACATTTACTGAGGAACACAAATTTTTCTTAATGAGCATTTGAAAACCCTACAGATTACATAGTATTTTTTTCTTTCATTTCTTTCTCTTTTACCTACCTTCCTCCCACATATTCTAGATTTCTATTTGATTCTATTAGATTGTTTTCTATTTTCAAGTTCTTCTGCTTGATTTTTTCAAAATAAGGGTTTTTTTTGAGTAGGATTGCAATTGTATTCTGCTCATCATGAGATATTTATTGTTCCAAAGATGGTTTACTCTACTGGGTACGGTGTATGAGAAAAGCAAAGCACTCAAGCTATTTCTATGTACCTTTTTTCTGGTCCCAAGCAGAAGACATGAGAATCTTTTCTATGAAGAATGCATTATAAATTTGCAATATGCATTTTATAAAAAAAATTCATTTTATTTTTCCTAGAATAAATAGAAACTGTCACTGTCTTCAACAGGTACCATATCAGTGCAAAAATGGAATTTAGATTTAGTTTCTCTCCGTATTTCCAGAACATCAATTGTTGTGAAACAGAGGCACTAAAAGGCAGTAAAGGAAGTGGTCTGTAGAACTACAAATGGGCTTTGCTTTCACTATAGTATTGGGAAGTTATTTTTTGAAATTATTTCTATTTATCTTCCTCCTGGCTATCTTTTGTGGCCCAGTAAGCTAGAAAATAAACGAACAGAGAAGCCAGTCTTTAATGTGTCCTAGTATTTTCAATTCTTCAGAAGGGAAGGTATAGCTTCAAATTGAATCCAGGGCAAATGCAAAGCTACCCAAATACATAAAACTCTGATATAGTATGTTCATGGTCATGAACGTACTTAGAAAGGCCTTAGAAAAGCGTTAGAAAGCCTGCACACTTAGAAAGGCAGGCTGCCACACGTTTGTTAATTTTGTAGTTAACTTTGCCGAACAGTTCCGCAGGCTTCTTCAGGCTTCAGAGGAAGATATTACTCTGATCCATCTGCGGCGTGCTTGAAATCAAACTGCGGTACTAAAAGGCATCATGAACAGCGATCTTACATGAACTCCCCCAAATTCCTTGAGAGACTTCCTCCTTCCTCGCCCTTTCTCTGCACTCCCATCCTGTGCCCTTTCTCTGAGAGATGAGTAACTGCATCTCCTCTTTGCAGGCATAGCAAGGAAAGCAAATATGCTCTGAACAGCCTCTGTGTGTAGACTGAAATATGCTCTGTGCAGCCAGAACTGGCAGCTGACATATTTGAGCCCCCGGAGATCTGTACTTGCTGGAGCACTGCAGGAGGACGTACCCCTTGCCTGTCCATATTCCCAGGGAACAATATTGTAAGGCAGGGCACTGTTCTCTCACGCAAAGCTGCGTGTGTGGAGCTAATGCATGCCGATAACACTTGTGGTGCTAGAAAAATGCCTGGCTCTATCAACTTGTGCAATTCAATTATATTTCATTAGCTTTAGGGAATAATTGTTATCTCCATGTAGCATGTTCAGGTTGATTTGTTTTTGTTGGAGGCAGGAGGGTAGAAATAATGCCAAGATATTATCACAGATCTTTCTAGAACTACTGAGAAATTGCTGTTCTTTAATTCTTCACTTTGTTGTACTTACACCCAAAATGTATGTGTCAATATGTAATGTTGTCACTTACATTTGTACAAAATAGCAGTAAAATTCTGCTACTAAGCTCCTGATCTGCACACATCTATGTCCCCTTGCGGTATTCCTCTAGCAGGAATTGCAATAATTTTTATTTATTTAAGGCAGAGTTGGGTGCACTCTTCTTTATTGGAATTCAGAGAACAGCCAAGGCAACAGTCAGAAGAAAATTAGGCAGTGCATTTCCATAACCACTTTCTTTGTGTTCAGAGAAAGTAACTATTTAATTTGCATGGACAGATTCGCTTTGTTTTTGGAAAGACAGTAAATTGCCTATGCTAGCAAAACGCTGTGGTTGAGTAACTGACAGTTCTCTCCTCGCTTTCTTTTATTACTTTGGGAATTCTGGGAGCACTCCTGTCCCTGTGGTTTGCAACTGTTTTTGAAAAGTCTATACACATATCCAGATTCTGGTACACAAAAAAAAATCATGTTTTCAGTTTATGCCAGAATCCAGCATTCTTCCTGAGCAATATGGAGTATTACCACTTTTAGATCAGTCCTGCAGTCTCCTTCCAGTGGATGGTTGTCCTGGTTTCAGCTTAATTCAGAGTTCATTTTCTTCCTAGTAGCTGCTATAGTGCTGTGTTTTGGACTTAGTATGAGAACAACGCTGATAACCCGCTGATGTTTTAGTTGTTGCTGAGCAGTGCTGACCCTAGCCAAGGACTTTTCAGCTTCCCATGCTCTGCCAGGGGCACAAGGAGCTGGGAGGGGGCACAGCCAGGACAGCTGACCCAAACTGGCCCAAGGGCTATTCCATACCATATGGCATCACGCGCAGTATAGAAACTGGGGGGAGTTGGCCGGGGGGCAGCGATCGCTGCTCGGGGACAGGCTGGGCATCAGTCAGCGGGTGGTGAGCAATTGCATTGTGCATCACTTTGTATATTCTTTTATCATTATTATTATTATTACTATTTTCTCTTTCTCTGCTATTCTATTAAACTGCCTTTATCTCAACCCACGGGTTTTAGGGGTTTTTTTGGTTCTCTCCCCCATCCCACCGGGGAGGGGGAGGGTGAGCGAGCGGCTGTGTGTTGCTTATTTGCCAATTGGGGTTAAACCACAACAGTGGTAAAAATGTCATTTTTCACAAGAAAATTTGGGACCAGCTATTCCCACTCTCCTCTCTTTTGTGGTTGTTTTTGCTCTCATCCTCCCCTGCAGTATGATGCTCATGCATAAACTATTTTTGACCGTGCACCCTGATTAGATCACTGTGACCAAAGTGGGGAACAGACTTGCTCAGCTTGCAGCATGGCAGTGTTTCTGTCTTTGGAGGTGAGCAGAGCTGGCTGTGAGACATTGTTTTTGGATTCAGTGAGGCACTCGGATCAGATTTGAATCATAATCTGTATCAGGAATAATGTAGGAGCTGAAGCTATGAAATTTGGGATACAAAATTCCTTCAGTTTTCAGCACTCTGCTTAGCTTTGGCTTTGTTTCCACCTATATGGTGGTATTTCTGCTGACAAATTTCCTAGTCCTTCATACCTGTTTCCTTAGAAGGATTTCCCTTCATCTCCCTGTAGATTAAATTTGCACCAGCCTAAAGAAAAAATCTTGTGAGAGCTGCATATCAAAGAAACAGCATGACCAGAATGATCAGCTGTGTCAGAGCTTTTCAAGAAGGAGGAACATGGGGAGAGGTCTGGGGAAGGAAGAAGTAATTTGTGCTGATGAAAAACATGGTTTCAGCCAAGGGAAGAAGACAGAAGCCAGGTTAGGGGCATCGAGAATAGAGCTGAATCAGGGAGCTGGCATTTGTTGATGCTTGAGAGGAAGGAAATAGGTCATCAGCTGAAGAGTTGGTGTCACAGAGAGTGTTTTGGTTTTGGAGCCAAAAAATGCAAGAATTATGATTTCACTGCTGGACAACTACGACAGCAGAAAATAAAACCACCTCAAAGTATGAAAGCCAGAGCTAGCATCAAGCTAGATCATTTAGCTCTCTTTACCAAACAGACCAGCCAGAGTAGCTCCTGAGCTGCTGGTTTCAGCTTTAAGGCAGGTCTGGTTGCCCCACTGCAATATTTTCAGCAGATGTTCCTTACTGATTACAGTTAACATAAAATTCTCATTTAAAGAGTACAGTATGTCAGTGAAAGCTCCTAAAATGTACTTAAGAGAGCAAGATGCATTCTTTGATTGGGGAATATTTATGTCACACTGTATATGTGGGGTTTTTTTAAATAGTAAATGTTTACAGCTTCATGAACAGGGAGAACCATTGGTCTCTTTATTTCTTTTATATTTAAATAGGATTTAAATGGGTTATATCTTGACTTTAAACTTTTGGATGTTTTTGGATCTCTTTCTTCTTCTAACCTACCAGAAAAACACTCACACACAAGCTGTAAATTGAATGGCCTAAACTGTTACGAATCACTTTTCTATCTTTGAATTTTCTTATAACTGGTGTTCTTTACAACTTTTGGAGAGGGCTCACTTTATTTGTCTATCTTCTTTGTAGCAGGAGACTATTCTCCCTCAGTTACATTTGTTAGTTGATTATAAATTTGTGACTTAAAGTTGTTTGCCAGCAAAGATTGTTATTCTTCTTTCTTCCTCACTTTTTCTGCAATTTTGAGAATCCATCACTTTCCAGCTGTGAACATATGAAGTAGGATAAGTTGTACGAAACAGTCAGAGCAAAGAGAGAAATAACTTGATGAGCTGGGAGTCTTTATTTCCATGCCATTAAAAAAAAAAAAGTTAAATTATGTATCTTAGTTTCTTTGTATTAAAAAAAATAATCTCCTATTTAAGAAAAAATATAGAAGACAGAAAGAGGAGCATCATTCTCAGGGAAAAAAAAACCAACAAAAAACACCCCCCTTTTGTTTCATGTCTGAAATCCCATTCCATTTTTTAAGATAAATGTGTCAGAGGAATCAAACAGCTCCAGAAATCATTTTAACTGTGCAGAGAGAAAGTGAGCCTTGCTCAGACAGGAGACTTGTTGATTACATTCTTTGGCTGATTGCGCATTTAATTTGCATTTTCTTTCAATCAGTTACCAAAATGTATGTCTTAAAACAGGATGCATAGAGGGATCCTGTCTGGAGAGAGCCTGTTTTGCTATTTGAAGTCAGTCCCTCTTCTGTTTTAAAGAGCTTTCCCCTTCCTCTGTTTATCTTCTAGAGCACATAGACAGCTGAGTCTTTAAGGCCCTGAAAAATACAAGACTGTAACTTTTACGTTGGTGGCATGTATCAAGTCTGTGAAATGTAAAGAGTTGTTCTCTCTTTTTCCAATGCAGGTTGGATTGCCATGTTGGGAGCCATTTGGCTGCTAGTGCTAGCAGACATCCATGATTTTGAGATGATATTGAACAGAGTTGAGTGGGCAACCCTCCTCTTCTTTGCAGCATTGTTTGTTCTCATGGAGGTAGGATTCTCTGATTTCTAAAGCCTGAAAAGTTACAACTGACTTAAAATGTGAATAATATCCCTGGGCAGAGACCTCCTGCAGATTCAGTCCTGCTGAAATATTGAAGATCGAGTGTAGTCATGGTAGTACAGAGAGAAATTGCAGAGTGGTGGAGGTTGGCTGGACCTCTTTGTGACTTAATTTTTCACTGTAAGCTTGATCTCATTCTCCTCCTGCTGCATTTGCTGAATGTATCTGCCACAGTCATTCTCCAAGTTTGTCAGTGGTCTGTGTGTGCAGATAGTTTATATGTATTTATGTGTTTGTTTTGCAATTATTTAGAGAAGTGATAGGAAAAATAAAAGAAGAATAAACCAGAGTTGAAAAATACTCCTAATGCTATCTGCTACATGCTGGCTACCAAATGGCCTAGGAGATTTCATGGGAGTATGGTCTGAAAGGACAATATCACTAAATTTCAGCTTGCAATTGAAATTTAAAAAGCTATTCAGTACTTGAAATGCCTGGATATCTTGCTGTGTGGTTTCTTTGTGTTTGTCTGCTTGACTATTAGAAACAGTCCAGCCATGTTTGTATCCTATTTTATTTACTGTTTGATGCTTTTGTAGAGCTTGAGAATATTATTTTTTTTTTACCCCAAATATTTAGATAATTCTTTAGATAATTCTTTGTATGAATACTCACATTTACTTGTCAGTTAGGCTTCTGTGCATTCCCTAGGATGCTCGGTACTTTTCAGTTGTTTGTTGGGTTTAAATGTTGTAGAGTCATGACTGACAAAACCCAAGTGACCACTGGCACTGCCATGGCTACTGAACTGTCTGAGTGAGCAGCCTGGGAAAAGCCTGTAATAACAAATTTGCTCACACAGCCTCCTTCTTCCACCCTCCCCCCAAGTAACTGCAAAGAGCTCAAGAATTTGTAAATTGGGATTTATTTTAAAAAAATCACCAACAGTAAAAGGGACAAAAGTTGAAGCAAATACAAACAGCAAATAATTCAACTAACTCTAATTAATGCCAAACTGGAAGTTAAAATCTGGTAACCCAAGAGAAGACAAATAGAAACTCTGATTATCATTAGGAGGCTTGTTTGCAAGCTAGTAGGTCTAAAATTCATCAGGAACTGTGATTTATTGTACGCCCATTAGTACAGGCAATTTTTAGTTCCCTACGTTATTGGGCTCTATATATCCTTATATTTTCTAGCTCCTATAGGGAATCTGTTGAAGCCATGTTTATTTTGTCTGCTGCTGCTGTGACAGTTTATTAGTTACATTCCCTGATGTATTTATTGTTTTAGCTTAGATTGAGTGGTTTTGATTTGAGTGCTGTGTGACTGCACAATAACATAGTAAAACACGCAGGAAGTTATTTGCCATTTACTGCCAGATTTCAGATATGACTGTTGTAATTCACAGAACTTCATTTGTGTGTTTTTTCAGGTCACCAGTGAATAGTTTGCTAACAAAAGAATATTTTTCCTGGCTCTGTAGAATAACAGCAGTTTAAGGTCATGAAAGAAACTCAAACACATAATCAAGAAAAAAGTGAGAGACCCTGAATTCTTCCCCATAAATGAATGAGAAAAATGTTCTAAGTGTCATTGCTACTAATTTTGATCTGAATCTATTACCCTTTGGATTAGTAAAAGATGACAGTTCTTGCCAAGGGATTTTTCTTTCCTTTAGGTTAACAGTGTCAAGAAGAAACAAGTCAAAACAAAGATATCTTCCCATGAGCTAGACACTCAGTAGTTGTCAGCTCATTTCCTTGTGGATCACCCCTGGTGATCCTTCATCTTAGAGGGTTCCCAGTCTGAAGCTATTTCCTACAGCTATAAATGTTCCCTTTCCTATTACAAAGCATATTTAAAAACCTGTGTGGGACTTAGGCTGCAAGTCATTCTGGAAAAAGTGAATTAAGTTCCAGAGCCATGGGGGAACTCTTGGAGGTTCTGCCTTTGGCTGCTTATTGGTCCAGCCTGGTAGATCTTTTGCAATGAAAAAGTTGGAAATCCTTTGGAGCTCTCTTGTTTTATATTGTGTCCTCCAGGTAATTCATCTTTACAACTGTCTTTTTAGTCCTTGTTCACAACTGGCTGTTACAGGCTATAAAATCTTTCTGCTTCTTCTGTCTCTTTGTGACTTAAATTCCTGTGCCTCTCAGAGATACAGTATTTTGCTCAATTTTATAGTCAAAATTGACATTTTACCTTAATCCCTTCACGCAGAGTTTATTTACAGCAGTCATCATGACATGCTGTCCAAAAGAGGGTTTCACACAAATTTTTGTGCATTACTTAAACTGTGAGATAAAATGGTACGTGATTTTTTCTGCAGTAAAACTCTATTTTGAGCTGTCAGACAGGAGCTGGTATGCTTGAAGGCACCAATTAGTGCAGTAAGACTTATTCCTCTTCCAAGACACAGGAAGATCCAGGAGACCCTCTGTGCAGTTTACACCCAGGGGAGGCCAGTGGCAGGGTGCTAATTGCTGACTTTCACTTAGGTGTTTACAGGTGATTGGCCTGGGTATCCTAGAGGAATCCTAAAGTTGATTATGTGATTAGCACTGTCCTCATCTCTAACGTGATGGGCTACCTGCAGACTGACTGTCTTGCCGGAGTGACATGCGTGTCCTCCAGTCCCTTCCCTCTTTCCTGAGTATCTCTTTTGTAGTACCATGTCTGGATTCCAGAACAAATTTTGAGTGTTACTGAAAAGTAATATGTTGTGTTAATAGGTAATTAAGTAATAAGTCAGCAGTGTTAACTGAATGTAAATCTGAGCTCTGGTTGCTGACAGCTATGTGTTAAAAGGTTTATTTTAAAGTGTGAACTGAAAGCAATTGCAGAAAAAAAATTACAGTTCATTAAAAATACTGCTTTTGCATACATTTTAAAAGTCTTTGATTTGACAAAGCAACACAGATAGCTTAGAATGAAAACGGTAACTTAAAATTACCAAGAATTCATTTTTGAGGAAACTTTCTCCTGGGAAGTTAAAGTAATGAAAAAAATGTCCTTTTTTTTTTTTTTTTTTTTTTTTATTTTTAGGGTGTTTTTGTTGGTGTTTAAAC
>VZTL01010914.1:129949-163119 GCA_013400535.1 Scopus umbretta
TAAGGTGTATGTGTATGTGTTTAAAAGTCTTATCACTTGTTTTCTGTGTGCTGTATCTTTAAATGTAGATAAACCTTTTCTTGTGCAACTCATTGTTAAAAGGAAATATAGTTTCTGGGTCAAATTTAATATGTGGTGATACTCAAACTACTAGCATTCAGATGCTGCCTGAACGAGCTGCAAGTACAGGAATTGCTGGTCTGAATGACAGCCCCTTTGTCACTCTGACATTACCGTGTCTTATACCACACCACTCGGTGCCTATTAGGATCTTTGTCCATCTCTGTCATGGAATTTGACAGAGTGGGAGTTGAATGGTATTTTTCCACTGATGTCTCTGAAGGGCTCTGTCTGACTGCCAGGTGTGCAGGTTATACAGAATTGTGTTGTGTGAATACTGACTTCTGCAGCTCTGTGTGGGAATGGAGTCAGCAAGTGAGGCATCACAGCTGACTGATTCTTTGCATGACAGAAAAAAATGAAAAAAAGCTAACCAGCTTGGTCCAGGCTGACCGAAAAATGGTGATTTTCTCCCCTGGGAAACTCAAAAGTCACAAAATAGATATACCCCATTAAATCTGAAAATAGTACTTCATTCTGGACACTTGTAAGAAAAGAAAACAAAACCAAAGTGAATTAAAGTGTAGCTCTTATGAGTTAAAATTCCCCTTTTACCTTGTAATTTGAGGGAATAGATCATTCTCCTGGGGTGTGAACACTCAGTTTATGTTCTCCTGTCTGCCCAAGGAGACATGAGAACCATCACCACCAGGCTGGAGTCTTGCTATGTCTTTTCATCTGTGGTAGTAACCATGGATGTGTGAGATTCTATCTGAGTATCTTGTACAAATAGGAATGGCTCTCACAGGGAGGACAGAGCACTCTGGTCCGGGCTGCCCCAGGCCCAATGCTTACAGGGCTCATCTCCTCCATTTGGGTGCCTGATGTGGGGATTGGAGAGCTGGTTTTCCTGCCTTTCAGGTGCTGCTGCCTCTGTGCCAATTTCTGCTCGACCCAAGATCTCTGGCCTGGCTTTAGCACATGGGTACTGTTGTGTTTTTATGGGTCTGAGGAAGCTGTTTCACAGAAACTTGTGTTTTGCTTTCTCTTTTCTTCATCTGAGACTGAGCATAAGATGCCTGATTTCATCTGACCTTCTAAACAGATGACATGCTTCTATCAAAATTGTGGTTTTGGAGAAGTTGGCTCAAAATCGGTTGTGTTCAGGGATTCAGAAAACATGTATCCACCGAAGAATGTAATCTTTAAATTTCAGCCATTCTCTGGTGCCTGTGTCCCACACTCTTAAGCAATCCCACCAGTCATTCCAGCACAACCAATCCATTTCTGCATATGCAGCTACCAATTCCTGCCGTGTCTTTTCTTTCTACCAATTGCAAAGTTGCTGTAGAAGCTACATGAGATTAATGTCAATGTCTTGCGAACAGGAAGGAATTGCTACATTTGCCTACATCCACTGAAAAAAAATGTAACCACATCAGGTACTTCACTAGTTAATAGCAATGTCTTTTTTTTTTTTTTTAGGCTTTGGCTCATCTGCACTTAATAGACTATATAGGAGAGCAGACAGCTTTGTTAATAAAGGTTTGTTTAAAATATTTACAGTTTTTTAACAGGTAAGGAAAATAGTTTTAGTCCAATAGAATAATAAATAATACTTGCCTTTTGAGTTTAATGTTAATGATTACATTCCTGCACCAGCAATATCAAGAAAGCATATTATATTTTGGCATGGGTGATACTTAATATGTATATATCTGTCCACAGCCAGACAGACATAGCCAAAAACACAAAAATGAAACCTTTTCTGTAGTCTAAAAAACCCAGTAAAATATAAAGAGTAGAAGGGGAAAATTTACAGTTGTACAGTTTATTTCCTGTATGTAATGTAACTATGACTGTTAGAAATATCAGTTTTTGTATTTCTATTTGTTCAATTTTTCTTGGAAAAAGTACAATATCGTGTTATAAAATGTCGGGTATTTTGTTTAAGATGCTTTTTCTATCTCAGAGCCTGAAGGAATAACAAATGTTAATACATTAAAACTATGGAGAATGTGCAATTATGCCATCGGGGACAGAGCAACACTGATCTCATCAAGGTTGTAATTTGACCTCTCTCAATTCCAGGTCGTTCCTGAGGAGCAGCGCTTGGCGGTGGCCATCATTTTAGTGCTCTGGGTGTCTGCTTTGGCCTCCTCCGTGATTGACAACATCCCTTTCACTGCTACAATGGTAGGGGTCTGCACAGCACTTGCACCTCCTCTTCCTGGTGCTCGCAAGGGAGCTGAGCTGGCTGATTATGATTTGCTTTTTTTCTCACCTCTGATGTGTTGTAGTTTATCCCCTAAGGTTGAATCATTATTACAAGCTTATTCATACTGTTTAGGCATCTAGCTGGCCATTGCTGCCAACATTTGCAGTTTGCTGTGGAACTAGATCCACTGTTTTAGCTGTATTTTTGCACTGTCCCTGTTATATCCACATCCGCAGCAGAAATGTAAAATTGTCTTTTTGATAGAAACTGTCACTAACCATCCACTGCTATCAATATTTTCCCTCTATGCACTGCGTAGTTGCACTAATGCTTTTTAAACACCTGAACCTTTTATCACTATCTTACTGATAATTAGCTTAAAAAGCAGGAAATAGTGTTAATCATAACAAATGCTTATTAGCAGCTGAGTTTTAATATCAGGAAAGTATCAAATTATAAGAAATTAGGGCATAGTCACATAGGTTTATTCAATCAAGTTCTCTGTTTAAAGTGCAATAATCCCTTCATTATACCATAGAAATGATTCGTTGTTACAGCTTGTTCTCAGCTAGGTATAGTTTTTTCTTCCATTGTTATTGGGTGGTCATGTCCACCCTTAACCTGCATCAAGGTTTAAGACACTTCTTATAGGGCACATGATAGGTCAGAGAGATTTGCAGCTGCTCCATAATTGTATGTTAATATGGTATTTTGGTTTGATTACTGTGGTGTGGACCTATATTGATTTAACAACAGACTGAAAGCAATAGGCATGAAGGGAAAGATTGGTTGAAAATGAGTCACCTCCCAGCAAACACTTGCGGACTATTAAGTGATAATTAAGAAATCTTAGCTTCAAATGTTTTGTCTCACATCCAGCTAGTGTATGAAAACTGGTTTGGAGCAATACCAAAAGACACCTGCATGCACATTGAACAAAGGGTCTTTTACAGATTTTGAAAGGAACCCTCTTTTAAATAAGTATGTTTTGGGGAAAGGGACTGAAACACAAGAGGTTTTTGGGATGCCCAAAGACCACTTTTTTTGTGTCTTTGAGGGAGTAAAATACAGATGGATGGGAAAGGATTCCTGCCAAGATTTTCGACATTTTGAATTTATATCTTTTTCATCCTGTTCTGGGCTGAACATAAGAGACTGCTACATTTTTTTTTTTTCTTTAAAAATAGGTGTAGAGAAGAGGGAGGAAGCAAGAAAAATGCAGGCATATTCTTACCTGTGCAAAAGCAATCATTAGCTGAGATGTTAAGACAATACGGCAGACTAAAGTTGAGACCTAGCATCATCTAGCTCAACGAATGGGCTTGGACTTTGGTCTTTGTCATTCTACATTAGAAAATTGTCCTGGTTTCAGCTGGGATAGAGTTAATTTTCTTCCTAGTAAACTGCTATAATGCTGTGGTTTGGATTTAGGATGAGAATAATGTTGATAAGATGCTAATGTTTTTAGTTTAATGTTTTAATGTTTTTAGCTAATGCTGATAACACGCTGATGGTTTAGTTGTTGCTCAGTAGTGCTTACACTAGTCAAGGACTTTTCAGCTTCCCATGCTTTGCCAGGGGCACAAGAAGCTGGGAGGGGGCACAGCCAGGACAGCTGACCCAAACTGGCCACAGGGCTATTCCATACCATATGGTGTCACGCAAAGTATAGAAACTGGGGGGAGTTGGCCGGGGGCAGCAATCGCTGCTCGGGGCCTAGCTGGGCATCAGTTGGTGGGTGGTGTGCATCTGCATTGTGCATCACTTATTTTGTATATTATTATTATTATACCTTCCTTTTCTGTCCTATTAATCTGTCTTTATCTCAACCCACCAATTTTTTTTTTCCTTCTGATTCTCTCCCTCATCCCACTGGGGTTGGGGGAGAGTGAGCGAGTGGCTGAGTGATGTTTAGCTGCCTGCCAGGTTAAACCACAACAAAAATACTGACAGAAAATTCCTAAGTAACTAAGTCCCAAGTTCTTACGTAAGGTTGTATAAAATTTCATTTAAAATTCTTTTGGTTTCTTTGGCTCTGGGTTCCTACTGTCAAAACAAGCAATATTTGGTTTTGGAAGGCTATTTATCACTATATATGTCAAAGTTATGAACTCCTGATGGAGTATTACATATATTGAACTCAGTTCTTCTGTAGAACAGCTTTTTGCTAATCGGGGACTGAGTTTGTGTGTCTAATAAACACACAGTGCAACAGGCATTTCTTATATCTCTGTTTATTTATTGACTTGTTATTTACAGATTCAAGCTGTAATTATTAATAGCAGAAAATCATCCACACAGAAAATTCACTTACTCAGCCATATAGTTCACTCACACATTCACAGTTACCCAGCTGACATGCTTCTATATATGAGCTTGGTTTCATATGCCTTAGTGACATGGGAGTACAGGGCACCTGCTATGGTGTAGCCATGAATGATCCTGTCCTTTCTTGGCAAAAGGTGCCAGCTTCACAGCTGAGTATGCACTCATAATTATGGAAAATGCAGACGTACTGACTCCCTTCAGTGAAGCCCTCCAAGAGGTTCATAAATCTCCTTCAGTGGTGAACAAACATCTGTATGACATCCTGCCAGTCTCAACTCTTCTGATTTTAAGTGTTCAGCTGACTGTGGGCAAGGGTACCAACTACTGTGATGGCAAGGGTACCTAGAAAATCATATTGCTCCATTCCTTCAGGGGTGGGAAGGTGCAAGAAGACAGGCATCAGTTAATTCATGGAATGTCCCCAACACTGCCTCTGTGTTGCTGGATAAGGTCTTCCATTCATCCCCTACAACACTGTGCAGTTTGCATTGTCCAGACTTGGAGCAAGGAAACGGGATGGGCTACACACACTCAATGTAGTAACTCAGAAATGGTATGAGAGTGGTCAGGTCTCCAGTAAGGGTCTCCAGCATGAGGTGACTGACCGCCCTGGACTGAAGGCACTGTAGATAAGAAGAGACTCAGCTCCAACTCTTTCAATCTATTACACCATGTTATTTGTTAATGTAGAAGTAGCCCATACAATTGATATATAGAGTGTATTGACCCAGGACCTGCCTGAGAAATGGAAGAAATATGGAATTCCACTACAGCGTGTAAGAAGGCCTGAGGCTTGAATGATGAGTTGTATAGCTGGAGGGGGGAAAAAAGAGATAAACCTGCAGATAGCTCTGTCACTGTGATAGTGTGTTTCCTTTTAAAAAAATCAGGTTGAAGGATGGTTTTCCAAAGTTTCATTTCAGCTTCTTTGTTTGCACTAGTGGAATAATCAGATTCATAATGATTGACTTTGCTTATAGAAAAAATAAAAATGAAAAAAATGTGAATGCCTAATTAATGGATCTGGAGACTAAAAATTTCACTTTGTCTGTATTTGGGTAAAGTTGACTGGTCCATTTTAAGTTTCAGATTTGACAATATTAAAATTTATATCTGGCTGACTCTTACCTTAACAGGATGCAAAAGTGAAAGCTGTAGATAAATATTTAAAAAAGGTAATTAGAATATGTACATATCTGAGCCAGCATTGAAAAGAATTCTAGGGAACATATAGTTTTATGAATTGAAGTAATGAAAACAGATAAGAAAAATGGTTTCCTAGAAGAAAGTCTAATCTTTTTCAAAAATTGCTAAGTATCTACGTAGACAAGCAAGGAGTCTTCCTTATCCTAAAACATAAACACAATACGTTATCTGTAGTCTTAAGAACAAAACCTAAATATTTTCAGTTATTTTAAGGTGGAAATATTTTACAATGCAAAATAATGTGTTTAAACATTACAAGCACACTAATCTTTTCAGCAGCCTTCAGCATCAGCATTGTGGAGAAGAATTTTCCCTAATAAAAAATTCTGAAATTACAAAAATCAAATTGGTTTAGTATTTGAAGCATCTTAAATACCTTTTCAGTGCAACACCATTGTTGCTCAAATTCTTCTTTGCTCTAGACAAGAGTAAATCTGATATAATCCCGCCATCAAAATTGTCAGTACTGTATGGAATTCATGGACAGAGGTCGCTAAACTGAAATTTCTGCAAAGAGCTCAGAACACAGCAAGAATTTTAGGCTACAGAGGATGCTGTAGAAAGATAATTACGCACATGAAACAGTAGAATGACTTTCTGAGGGCACTTAGCTCATCATAGGTTGATTACTTTTACTGTTTCTGTCTTGGTGAGATTCTGTTTGTGTTAAACTAAACTAAAGCATTGGAGTCATACAAAGACAAAACAGTCTTCAGAGTGTCTTCCAGTTGCTTGTTTCACACAATTTGTCCTGAATGCAAAGATCACGAACTTCCCCAAAACAAGATAAGATTGAAACTTGCTTGATGAACTCTAATCCTAAGACTTTTCCCTTCTCTTTAAGCATTAAAGAGTGAAGATCCAGCTCTCTAAACATATATGTTTATATGAGTGAGCGTTTATTGTCCTTCATGGCAATTGTGATAGGAAGATCAATCATTTTTTGCCAATGTGTAAAAAAATGTACCATAACAAAATATTTTGAGTTTGAGATACACTTTGTGGGAAACTCCATGAACTCTGACTATATGCAAAAGTGTTGCCAGCAGTAAATTGAATAGATTTCGATATATCTGGGAGTTGCTTAAAAAACACCCACAAAATGTTCTGTGCAAAACATTAATAAAACAGGAGCTTAGTTATTAAGTCTCACACATTTTAATTCTTGAATAGCAAGTTGTTTTTCATGTTGGCTATCCAGCTTTCTTTGTCTGAAGAATAAATGTGGTGAAACATGTAGTGACGCTCTATGTGTCATTCTATTAACCCTCTGATATTTTCCCTCTTTTTTCAACAGGCTAAGCTCACAATGACATTCCTTGACAGGCAGACTTATTTGTTTTTAAGGCCTGCATTTTCCTAGCATTGTCATTTAAATAGCCAAGGATTTCTGCCCTTAGAATGTTAGGTGACATGATTTTATTACCAGTATGCTCTATAGTTTAATTGACATGTTTTATCAGCCACATATGCTGGAGCCATCTGTTTATAGTTTTCTTTTATTACCAGAACTAAAAACATAGCCATAGTAAATCCTCATTTTAGCTGAGTGTAAATAGTCTTTCTTCAATATAGAGTAACAAATAATTTCCATTAACCACCTGGCTGGCAAGGTGACTTAGTCTCTGACAGGTCTTTGTTAGAAACCAGATAATTTTTGGCCCGCTATTTAATGCCTTTAAAACTATCAGAGGCTTTTCATTTGTAGTACTGAGTATTTTGTATGTATCTCATGTTCTTAGTGCCAGTTTTACTTTTGCATCTCCTTTGCCTTCTGCCCTGACAGAGTATTCTATACCCTGCATTTCAGTGCTTGATAAATATGTAAGACTGGGCCATAGCTGTCTGCAGAGATAGACCAACCATCAACAATTTGGGAAACTACAAACTTTTTTTTTCTGTTAATGCATATTCTCTGTACTTCTCATAAAAGACATCTTTACCACATGTAGTTCTTAGCAAAGTGTGTGCCATGAAATTCCATGGTGCAGAGCAGCAATGAAGCCTTAAAATAAAGATGTGAATTGCTGTTTCATTGTCATTTTGCACAAATAGACAAAATGGGCAACATGACCTGATGCTTTCTACTGCGCTGCATAAGTACAGGATAAACTTGTCTAAGAATCACAGTGGGGATGTGTGATTACTTGTACAAGTGTTATTTCTGAGAAGCAGAAGTAGCTAAAAGTGCTTCACCCTGCTGTTTCTTATGAGTCTCCTGCCATTCCAGGAGGAGAAGCTCACTGATAGAGCAGGACCAGTGCCCTCCACTTTGGTCTTCTCTCTGCATATCCAGGGTCCAGATAGTAAAGCTAAATCATCATTTCTGCTTGTATTTCAGAAGAAAGTCTTAATAGTTTCAAAAGAGGTCTTTCTTCTTCATCTCCTTGACTGGTGGAATGCTGTGCTCATGAGAAGGTTTTGTCATAAAAATAAGTGACTAGGATAAGGGTCTTGATTCAACCTGGTTTTGGGTAATTTGGAGTCTCAGAAAAGAGGCTGAGACAGCAAGGTGTGAAAATATTAACTCTGGTCATGGTTTTGCTTACAAAGAATGAAGTTTATGTATATAAAATAAAATAAATAACGTGAAAGCAAAAAGTTCAAGGCTCTCCGTTCCACTTTTGTATATAAAAAGATTGGAAGGAATAAGGCTTGGGAGGTCTCAAGTATACCTTTTCTGTCACGTAGACAACAGAACTGAGATGTGCAAGCATCACCACCAGTGTCTTTTAACAGAAAGGGACTGCATACCATAATATAAATGCAAGGATTGTTATGAGAAAGCCACCAGTATTTTATGAAATTTAGCTTAGCAGTAATTGGTGTATATAATTCTAGCCTAAAATTGGTCTGTTTTCTCTTTTTTGAAGCCTTCATTTAAAGTAGAAAATGAGCTTCCTTTCTTTTTGCTTATTTCATATGGCTTAAATTTTGAGGATGTTCGTGAGCTGAGAGGGATGAGAAGAAAGATGCTATCCTGCAGAATCATATTTTTTGAGTCTGAATTAATTTCTTATAGTATTAATTGTTAATAGGTGACGTTTTATAGGGAAGGTGGATAAACTATAAGAGTAATAAAACCCTAATCCATTTTTAAAAGCTTGCAAAACTGATTCAAGTTTAAAAACAGTGTGCAAGACTAAATTATATACATTTCCATTTTTGTTCTTTTTATATTTGTAACACATCCTGTATACTTCCACAGTATATGATGTAAACAAACATATTCTTCACAAGGATTGGTTTTGATTAGGATAGTTATATAGACAAATGTGCCAACATCTGTAGACACTTGCATTGTTCTCTGTGTATCATCTTATATCCTCTATATATAATTCTTATAATACTGTATATAGAATCAAGATTAACGACTAGCTCCTTTCTGTATCATGTATTTGAGGACGTTCTCCTTTTTCCAGGTACAATCATTATTTCCTACAGTTGCATTTTTCTGTTTTACTGGAGGTGGATAGTCTTAGAATGGTGGTAGGTGAAATGGATTTGCCTATGCTCTGTTGAGCTACATCACTAATTTTATCTGAATCCTATCAATCAAGCAGCAATGTGGGGTGGTTCAATATCAAAATTCCCAGCAAAATTAGAAAGTTTTCTAGAAGCTAGTTAAACAGAGATTTTATCCTGGTAGGATTATTGCAATAAAGGGTATAATACATGAACATTATTTTCCTGATAAGACATTATTATGCTCCTTCTAATATTGATAATGGTGCTGTTTACATAATCTGGAGAGAGAATAAGGAAGGAAACATGAGGCTTCATAAAGCTTTAACTTTTGCTTTTTTCTCTGTTGAGGGGCAGCACTTCATAAAACTATGAAAAAATCTGCATTCCAAATGTGTTAAATCATTATGACAAAGGTATTGAACAATATGTATCACAGGCAACTATATCTCAGTTTGCAAAGTATCCTAACTTGGAATGCTTTTGATGCTGTTGTAAATGCCTATGGCTCAAACCAGAAAGAGTTGTAGAACCAATTCAGTTTTTCAAAAACATTGAAAACTACAGTGAAAAGTTTCCTTCTAACCTTTTCATGTTTTGCATTTCTGTTTTCAGCACTTAGGTTAACTATAATAGTAGATAAAGCTGAGGTTTGAGGTATTGATAGTGCAAAAATGTTGCCTCACACATAATAGCATGAAGGAATGTGGCAAAAAGTGTTGAAGGTGATTTGGGGGGAAAACAGAGAGGCAGGTTCCTTTGTAACTGACCCTGTGCGTGATCCTTATTTATTTAAAATGCAAATGCTCAAGCAATGAGAAATGTCCATTGACTTTCACTGATTTGCAACATCTCTTCAAGAGTTCTTGCTGATGAGTTCCTTAATTCTTCAATGGTTTTGGAGCAGGAAAGTTCTTAGGATGGAAATTATATCAATCTGTTTGTCTTATGCTTACTTTTACATCAAAAGGATTAGATACTAGTGACTTTTGGAGACTGTGGCATGCAGTTGATGCACAGCAGAGCCCATAATGTTTACAAAAAGTTGGGTGTCCTTTATGAATCAACTAAATATTTCTATCAGAAACACTAGAAATATAACTGAATGTTTTGCATTCATCTTTCATGTGGTTATTCAAAACTGAAACTCGTGGTGCAGCATTCCTTGTTAGAAATATCTCTTCTTTACAAGGGATATAAACAGGTTAAATCTAACTTCAAGCAAGTGTTAGAGGTCTGTAGGACTTCCATTCCCTTTCTGACTTACAACAGTTATTCTTTGGGAGAGATGAATTCCTTTAAATAGGAAAAACACCCAAATTTAAATGCACACTAATATGTATTGCTAATGCATGTTTCAGTGTTTGTCCCTTACTGCAAAACCAGGCATTTATGGGAGCAGATACTCCTGATCTAGCCCTACTGCCTGTTAATGCACTTAGGAGCATGACATCACTGATGATAATTTTAACACAGATAATTAATTATCATGAATCCTTTTAAAAAGAATTCACAGTATTTCTAAGTAGAAGAAAAGAAATGTTGTGTCAAGGAAATAACACCAGTGGGGTCCAGTGCATATTTGAGCTCCTAAAATACTTTGTTGAATTTAGAAAATTAAGAAATGGAGATTCAAGCACATTACACAATTGCACTTTCTCTTGATACGTTGCAATGTATCTTTGTGTTTAAAAGAAGATACAGTGAGTTGAAATCTTTGTTCAGTGACTTTCTTCTAGATGTTTTCTGTGTTTTCTTTCAATAAAGATTTACAGGACACTGGGAGCTCCTGATGCTAAACTCCTTCACTCAACAGAGAACCAAATGTTCTGATGGGAGTATTATGCATATGTGGCTGCAAATATCCGGCAGAGAGTTATCTCATGGACTTTCTGCCTGGGATCTCTGTTTTGCTTCTTGCTTCCCCTGTCCTTCACAGTGCTGTAATTAGGGAGGGGGCTTCTGGAGGGCTGTAGTGCTCTGCTTTCTGCATGGTGCCCACCAGTGGGGTGTGAAAATGGCATTACTTGCTCTGCACTTGGGAGCTGGCTGGTAACAGCTTTAGGACTGACCTTAACAGCAAGAAAATAGGATAATAATTTTAATCCACTCTACCTACCCACCTTCTCTGTGCTGGGTAGGGCACGCACAAGGAGGAGTCTAATTTAAAAAGGTGTTGCTAGTCTGCATAGTTCAGGATTGTGTCCTGCAACAAGCAAGTTACTGTAGTACATCAGGATACTTGCAAATAATTCTGAGGAATTCAATAACCATTTTTGGTTCTCTGTTCAAAATTATATAGTAGGAAAAATGCTTTATTTAGGTTGAGCAAGATCGTTTATCCTGTCATTTCAGTATTTGTGTTTAAATTTTGTTTTATGTTGAAAGACAACATTGTTTTGAAATAAATATAGAGTAACATCATAGAATCATAGAATCATTTAGGCTGGAAAAATCCTTTAAGATCATCAAGTCCAACCACAAACCTAACACTACCAAGTCCACCACTAAACCATGTCCCTAAGCACCACATCTGCACTTAAATTGCCTGGGAAGATCCAGGGTCATAAAAATAACTATTATCATCACCATTATCAATGGTTCTTTGCTACTTCATTTTTAGAGCTCCTGCTACCAAAACATCCTTTTAGATGCACGAGTTGATTCTTTCCTGCGTATGTTAGTGCTTGCTGTAGTTTTGGCATCAGAAATGGGCTAATTGGAGATCATAGAAACTTAGAATAATTTAGGTTGGAAAAGACCTTTAAGATCATTAAGTCCACCACTAAACCATGTCCCTAAGTGCCACATCTTTTAAATACTTCCAGGGATGGTGGCTCAACCACTTCCCTGGGCAGCCTCTTCCAATGCTTGACAATCCTTTCGGTGAAGCAAGTTTTCCTAACATCTGATCTAAACCTACCCTGGACCAATCTGAGGCCATTTACTCTTGTCCTATCGTTTGTGACTTGGGAGAAGAGACCGACAACCACCTCAGTCCAACCTCCTTTCAGGTAGTTTTAGAGAGTGATAAGGTCTCCCCTCAGCCTCCTTTTCTCCAATCTGAATTGCATATCATGTTCTGGCAGTGATGGTTTGAGAGAAACAGAGTTTGTGGGGAGAAGTGAAATCTTTCATGACTGTTTCATGTAAAAAAAAAGACAAGATGTTTGGTATGCTGACACTTCTTTAGGCCTTAAAATAGAAATTGACATCTTCAGGCAATGTACAATTCAGGAATAGTTGTTTAGACATTAACTTATCTAGCTTAATCAATTAGAGGATTTAAGAGGGATGATTAACACCACGGGCAGGATGGAGAGGGAAATGGTTGTAATTCTTCATAAAACCTATATATTGCTCCATACCAAAGAGCACACACACAGTCAGTAAAGGTGAGCATCACTCAGCAATCAAAGTGAAAACATTTTTCAGGAAGGAGCTGCTCTGTCTCTGAGATTATACCCCTTGAGTGGGACCTGTGAAATATGTTCAAATGACAAATTGGAGGATTAAAAGTCATAACTCTATTTGCTACTGAAAATCCTGGACTCTAAGAAAGCATTAGTTTTAAGGCATATCACATTTATTTCCACAAATCCTTTCCTGCTTGTTCTCTCACTGTTCCACATTTGCTTATTCTTTCTCTCCCTTTTGGTCCCATAAACCTCTGTGCACATTAAAAACAGGCTAATAACATTATTACCCCTCCCCTTGCTAATGACCTTCTCTCTACAGGTACTGATTAAACTTTTCTTTCAAACCAAGTAGTTACACAATTAAATTGAACTTAGACCAGTATTTCCCAACTAAGGCAAAAGTTCTTTAGCTTTGAAGGGTGTTACTGACTGAGATCTGGTGCTACTAGAAAGCCTGCCTGCTGTATTTTTGGGCTCTATACCAATTGCTTAATGAAGTCTATTATGTCTCCCTACAAGCCTCATTTGACTTTTCAGGGGTTTTGTTTTAGTTTATTTGCTAAAATGATTAAATGAAATTCATAAAACTTGCAAATATTTCCCAGAGAAATAAATCTGCTTTATCTGGTAAATATAATGTTAGAATAAAAAGTGAAATAACTCAGCTCTGCTTATGAATTCAGAAACCTGCCACATTGATCTTTCTCAATTTTTCCCTAACAGATCAGACAATTTTGATTATAACAAGGAGTCAGGAATTTTTTAGTTACTGATACATGATGTACAGCCATCTTGATTGTGAAGGTCTGCACATCTCTTACAACTGCTTCCATCAAGAAGAGGGGATATAGCTCTGTCCTTTAGGATTCAAGAAGTGGAGAGGGAATTGATTTATAACCACTGTCAGTTCCCTGCTGACCTAGAAGGGTCTAATGGGAGGCACTTGTAGCCTTAAGAGAGCCTCAGTTTTGTCAGCAGTACCTGTGCCAGGTTTGGCCTAACGTTGCCGATACCTTCTCTTTGGCTTGTGGGACTAGCACAGTCAGTGGGGAAAAGTCAGCACAGAACAAGAATGTGATGCAAATATTCTAATTAAAAAGAAAAAAAAAAGGAAAATAACCCAATTTATTCTTCAGACTTGCTGGTGTTTTAAGCTGTTTACTTGAATTAATTTTATTTGTATCGTGCTGATGGTTGGCTAATGTCTCCTGAATCTCTCCCTCTTTTCTTCTTAAACCACAGATTCCTGTGCTTCTCAACCTCAGTAAAGATCCTGATGTTAACTTGCCTATGAAACCATTAATCTTCTCGTTGGCCATGGGTGCATGCCTTGGAGGTAAGAGTTTATGTGAGAAAGCTGACATAAGGTAATATCTATGCAATTATGACATGTATAAACTGGCACAATAGGTTCAATGATTTTATTATGCAAAGGATAGGGAGGGCCTGATCCAGCTCCTTTTGATTTCAAAGGACCCCTGGATAAGGAGACCAGTCACTGTCTGCTTCTACAACAGGATTTTTGCAGTCTGTGTTTGAAGACCGTATCTGCATAAAGTACAGACACACAGAAAAGCGGTCCAGATGGCACTTATGTGGTTCTGATCTTTTGTGAGAGAAAATACAAAGATACATTTAGCTTTCAGAACAGAGACCCATCATTGGTCATTGAAAATATGCAGAAAATGTATAATAGCTGAGATCTGAAGGCTTGATTCAAAGTCTACAGAAGTCAATGGGAGGTTTTCTGGCTGGCTTACAGAAATGGTTTGAGTATCCATCTGCTGACCTATTTAGCACTCCTCACTCTAAGGAAAGACTTTTTGAAGTCTTTGGGAAATGTCCCTCTAATAAAGAAAGCCAATAGCCATTCTCCTAGTGCCGATCTTGGTGTTAACTGGGATTTCTTGTATTGCCGGTGCATTAGCACAAAACAAGCAGATGGTTTCATTACTTTTTTTTTTTTTTTACTTGAAAATGTACCATGTATGTATTGTAGGCCCAGGATTTCCTCTCTATTTGTTATAACAATAAAAGAGAATATCCATCCAATAGTTTTAAAATTAATGTTTATACTTATGAAGGTGTTACAACACAATGCTTCCAAGTAGCAAGTGGACTAAGTGCAATTAAAATGTGTCAGTTTTAATGAGAAATAAAGTTAGTATTATTTTTTTACTGCTGAGAATTTTGATGCTAATTACATTGTATTGGGCTGTGCTTTGATCCCTAAATATTTAGGTAGTTAGGTTAAAGAAAGTTAAAATGGACAAAATGGTGTTCTGTCGTGAATCCCCCCCTTCTCTCCTTCCAAATAGTTTTCTTGATTTTACAGAGATTAAAACTAAAACCAGTTTTGCATGTAATACAATTTCTGGTTTATTTAGCTAAGTGATTGCTAGTACAAGTGACCTTAATACCTAACAAAGATTATAATGATGTAATTTAAGATTGAATTGTAAGAACGTGTTGCAAAGGCAGGACAATTTATACCAAACAACAGTTATTCATTTGAGGAATATCTTTTTGTACTCATCATTACTCATCATTACATTGTGACTTTAATCTATTCCTCTTTAAAACCAGTGATTTGAATAATCAACATGCCTTTATATAGAAGTTTGCCATAAAGATATCTTTCTTCACAATTTCCTAATCATCGAACATACTCTGATTTCATTAAACTTTCAGATTAAAAAAAAAAAGCATAAGGAATATAAAGTCGGCCAGATTACACTGACATATTCTGAGTGGGAGGCACTTCACCAGCTTTGGAACCTTTACAAATCTCAGCTGATTTTCCTAAAGTATCAGTTATCATCTTTACCCAAATTCCTTTAATTTGATTTGTTGAACAGCTGCTGGGTTTTTAACAGAGACATCTGTGTATATGCAGTATGAAAAAAAAAGTAAAAATATAAACAGTACCACAGGAATTATTTGATTTAAAACCACTCGAGATCCATAGGATGTGCCCAGGTGTTCACAGGCCTCATACAGATATTTGGATAAAAAGTTAGATCGTTATCATTATTAGCAAGAGCTTAAACTCTCTGGACTGTGGTCTATTAGGATAAAGCTGAACATATGCCAAGTTATACTGGCAAAGGTCTCATGGGACTGTTAGCTTGAAAATTAATATGCCTCTGACTTTCCACATCAAAACTAAAAGCTTATTGTTTAGGGAATGAAAAGTGTGGAAAAGCTTTTGTTTTAAAAGATCTCATAGCCCCCACCCCCAAAGTGAGTGAAAAAGGGCTTTTCTTTTTTTAAAAAAGAAAGTGTTGATGGCCTTTAAAAATTATTTCCAAAAGAAAAGTCTTAGCAGCACTGAAGTAGTGTGAATGAATTCTCAGGGCAGGCTAATCTTGTGGAAGCAGTAGGTAGATGACAATTATATCATTACTGCCCGGTGCTTAAGGCAAAAGACTGGAACTTATCACTGCTCATGCAACCAAAGGAACTTGGCAAACAAGATATTTTGTAGAAGAGTCTGATGAAATAATACATTATAACTACCTATTTTAGGGTTAGCCGTTTACTACACAAGACAGAGCTTCAGGTCCAGTAATTGGATAACATTTCTGGGATTCAGGGTAAACACTGCTGTGTGCTTATGTGTCCGTGAAGGGACCGTCAGCGTTTGTGCCTATCTTGGAAAATGCCGTGCAACATTTGGTCCTGAAAAATTTCCAGTGGGTGCAATTACTTTTTTTCTACTTTCAGAAAGTGCACAGGCAGATATGAGGTTGGAAGATGATAGGATGCAAAAAGACAGTAATTTTCCTTCATTGCTTTAGCTGTTGACCTGGAAATGAAAGAAAGATTGAGTCAATCTCAAGGAAAATGAAGAGACTTTTGCCAGTATAACTGCCACATTGTTGTCATCTTCAGCAGTGTCTCTAAAAGAGAGAGCTGCTGCTATTAAATTTCTGTCTTTCATGGCTGTTGTGGTTTAACCTGGTAGGCAGCTAAACACCACACAGCCGTTCGCTCACTCCCCCCAGTGGGACAGAGGGGGGAGAGAATCAGAAAAAATGTAAAACTTGTGGGTTGAGATAAAGACAATGTAATAGGACAGAAAAGAAAGAGAAATGGTAATAATGATAAAAGAATACACAAAGCAAGTGATGCATATGTATTTGCTTACCACCCCACTGAGTGATGCCCAGACAGTTTCCGAGCAGCGGCTGTGCCCCCCCCTAGCCAACTCTCCTCATTTTTTTGTTCAGCATGACATCATATGGTATGGAATATCCCTTTGACCAGTTTGGGTCAGCTGTCCTTGTTGTGTCCCCTCCCAGCTTCTTGTGCCCCTGGCAGAGCATGGGGAGCTGAAAAGTCCTTGACCAGTGTCAGCACTACTGAGCAACAACTAAACATCAGTGTGTTATCAACATTATTCTCATCCTACAATCCAAACCACAGCATTGTGCCAGCTACTAGGAAGAAAATTAATTCTATAGCAACTAAAACCAGACAATGGTATTGGACTCAGACATAAGGAGTAACTGAAAATAGTGTAGATGCTCTTTGCTCTGTAAAATCTGCATCTGTGAGTGACAAGGGATGAAAAATAGTGTGTCTTAGTCAAGGAAGCCAAGGACAGTGATAAGCATGGGCAGTTCCTGGTGAGATGGTCACAATTTTGAAATCTTTGGGTCTTCTTTGGAGTTTGCCAGTTCTATTCTGGCAGAAGTTTTCTTGCTCAGGTCAGGTCAATTTTATGCAGTTAAGAAATAAACATGGTAATTTTTCAGGGGATCCAGTTCTGTAAGTTTAAGTTAATATTTGTCCTAGCTATCTTTAAGAACTTCAATTAAGTTGTAAGTTAGAAGTCTGGCTGCCCCAGGCTCTCTGTTTGGTGGTGGGGACACCGGCATGTCCAAGAGGCAGATGTTTATTCATCCACTGAAAATGTCAGATGTTCTCTGCAGAGCATACTGGAGCCAATAATGTGCAGAACTTCAGTAGCTGAGAGGGGTCTCCAAAGAAAGGTCAAATGAATTCTGACCTTGGGGCCTTTTGGTTTGTCAATTTGTCTGAATGCTGGACGACCCTGTTAGATCTTGTATGTCTGGGCATTAATGGCCAGCCTGACTAAGTAGTAGCTAGAAAAATTGTATTGTGCATGGGGTTTTTTTATGTACTATCTGCCAATATTTCAATTATATTTTGACCATGAAGAAAAAGAAAACAGGAAACTTAAAAGGAACTAAAGGAAACAAACAAGGAAGTAACTTCTCTTGTTTTCTGTGGTGTTCTGGCAAACCTGCATCCTTATTTCTTTTGCAGGAGAGAACATTGAATAAAGCATTATTCATTAACGCTTCCTATTCTATTACATGATTAAATTATGGTAGCTCTTGAGACTGACTTGTATATAGATCTTCCAATAGTGTCTAGGGAATGCTGCCCTGAAGTTTTGGAGGACAAACGAAGATTGCTAGCTCCAGCAATTTCAGAACAAGAATTGCACTGCTTCTATTGGCTCATAAGTTTTAAAATAACATGAAACATGTATTCAACTCAATTTGAGTAAGTGCACAGTCAGCAATCGACCTGTTAAGATTGTTTAGTTGTGTAGAACAAGATTCTTTACTGAGCTGAAGAGGTTATAGCTAAGATATTATTTGAAGGGGTTTTGTACATTTGACATTTAAAGAGCTGGCATTTATTTGTCTTTTATCTCGTTCTTCTTTTCACTATTTATAAAAAGAATGTTTCTGAAAGAAAAAAAAAGGGCTTGGGTTAAAAAGTGACTGAATTCTTATTTGGAAGTCCTTACCTTTTGAGTTCTCAGTTGCTAGCCTAGAAAAGTTCAAAAAGTATTTCTCTGCTGCAGTGACTATTGCTGTGGTCCAAAGGGGATGTTTTCTGCAGTTTATTGTTTTGCTTTTTTTTTTTTTTTTTTTTTTTCTTGTCTTTTTTTCTCGAGAACAACCCNTCCTGTCTATTTTCCTGGAGAACAACACCTGAAAATCATCATTGTCATAATTCTGCAGAGAGAGGCAATCTCTAGTATGCATACAGCTACATTATTCCAGCCACACAACCTTGGCTGTAGGCTCTGTTTCAAGAAAGGAGGTAGGAGGAGAGGGCTGCTGGCACATTTCTTCTAATCTTCCAGGGTCAAAACCCAGGTGTGAATGAAATCAGTTATCCACAGGACATTGTGGTAATTACAGCTGTTAAAGAAGTGCAACCCACAGTGTAGTTAAACAGTGGGATTCCTCTCAGTCGTCCAGTGCCATAACTGTTCTGTCTCTTGGCACCCTTCCTTCGGTCCCTGATGCTGATGGAGACTTGCACAGTGGAGTATCACTGATTTATTTTTCTTGTTGATTCTGCTCAATGAAATCCTAAACTAGTTTTAAAGCTTAGACGCACTGAAGGTATAAACCTAGAAATATTTTTTATATTCCTAAATCAACCCTCCTTCTTTGCAATATAAGGCAAAAGTGATAGCTTTTTATAAAACATAAAATATATTAAAATGTATAATAATTAATATTAGGAAAAAAGAACAACTGTAGATCCTTTAAAGTTCTTTTATACTTACAATAGATCAAATTCGTATAACACTTTTCAATTTGAAAGATTCAAAAGTCTATCAAGAACCAAAAATATGGTGTAAAAATATATCAGTTATTTAAAAGGAGCACTATTCAGCTTTGCTTTTGAACGTAATTGTTGTATACAATGTGTAATTGAAACTGTAGGAAAAATTTTTAGTGGAGAGAATATACTCACCTGAGCTTGATTTAAACTAGGACACTGTTACTGAAAGTTCCTGTTGTTTCTAAAGGAGACTTTTAATTATGAGAAATTCTGGGGCTCAGTTTTATGTTTTGTGGGTGAGACAGCCCTGATTTAGATAAGTATTTTGTCTATGGATACAAAGCTAATAATCCAAATCAAAGAGTGGTATTGTAGAGAATGAGAATGCCGTGAGATCTTTCGAAAGGAAAAGGATATTGCTGCTCTTGACTTTGAAAGGCAGGCAAAACAAATAAGAAAATTTAGGAAATGTCTCATGGTTTTTCTTTGAAGATCTCAGTGCAGTCTTTAGCAGTATTATGCCTCTAAATTGTGTGGATCTAGAAGCAAAATACAGCAGTTATTTTGTATGTCTTACACTAATATCTAAATTACTTTTTGAGTATACTTTGCATTGTTTCTATGAAGTTTGCAATGATGGAAATGAGTAACATGGACATAAACTGTGATTGCTGGCCATTAAATGGCAGTACTCCTTGCTAGTTCTTTATGAAGAACTCATTCAGGTGTTAACTGAAAGTTTTGGGTTTTGTTATAGCACAAATAACAGCATCATCAGATATAAGCACAAGGAATCTTTTCTCTCTATTGATATGTGAGTACCCAAACCATCCTCTTGCTGCTTTCTGGAAAAGCCAGAATCTGCAACCATCTATAAAAACCCAGCTGCTCTTTTCCTTAGCACTCTCATGACATTCAGACTCTGGGCCATCTTCACACTTTTTCAGTATCAAGTTCTTAAAGTCCAGCAGAGCAGTAAAGTCCTTGGTGTGAGAGCCAGGCTCATTACCCCAGTCCCTGCAGAGAAAGAGAATCTCTAATCTTTAAGATTACCAAAGATAATCCTCTGTGGCAGAGAAGATATACAGAAGAAAGATGTGAATGTAAAATGTAAAACCAGCTAAAACTGAATGCGTACATTTGACAGATGTACCTTTGTCTGTATTAAGGCAATATCAGAGGTCTGCTTGGCTTTAAGACAATGAGTCAATACGGAAACAAAACCCATATTGAGCCTAGTCAACTTTTCTCAGCAAGGCCATTTTTCTTGGGAGACATGCATATATAGATATATGTATGTTATTAAGGGTGAAATATGAAGTATATGGGGTGAAGGATGTTGTTTCAGCTTTACTGATTTAGTTTGGATGGTAAATCATGGATTTTAAAATGGAAAAGAAGAGTGCTGTGTGTAATAGAATGTGTGTAGAATTCTATTTTACACTGATTTAGAAAAAGAACTTAACAACAAACTTCACAGGCTCACTTGATTATAATGCTTGCATTACTGGTGAATTTGAAATGCTTGTATTAATGGTTTTCAATCTGTGTAAAATAACTACATGCTATAAAGTTCTGCAAATTAGACATAGGATAATGATCAAAGATGACATCAGAGACTCCTACAAAGCATATGTGGAGTTTCACTTAATTCTATTTACTTGCTTTGTGCATTTGTTTATCATAAATTACAGAAGGTTCTTTATCAGAAATTACAGAAGGTTCTTTCTACAAGCCTTGGCCACTTCTATTTTCAGAATAATATAGAATATTCAAACTCAGTATGTTGTATTGGTGAGTTGCTGCAACATGAGAATACAGACTCTGCATAGCTGTCAGCAGAAGAGGTACATTTGGTTAGAAGGTAACATTTGGACTATTTGACAGAACAAGACAAGGTAGCTATAGCAAGCTTCAAAACACTTAACTGCAGAAGGTAATACTGGCTTATCTACTACCCTTCCTCTGCAGACACTTTCCAGGTAATACCTCCTTTTCTGCACCTTGAGTAGTGCAGCAGAGAGAAGGGGAAAAAACCCTCAATTTGCAATATTCATATTGATTCATACTGATGAATCAAACACTCTGTATGATGCTGAAGAAAGTTGTAATCGCGCTCTAGATATTATTTATACAGGTATTAATAAATATATGTAGTGCAGTTGCAGTTAGCAAGCGTAAACCAAAGAAGGGCATTAGCAGGAGTTATGAAATTGTTTTAAATAAGGCAGTTAAACCGTAGCAAAATGTAACAGGTAGGCTCCAATTAAAAGTCAATTTGAGTTGAGCTGGAATCTGAATTTAAAGTAGCTGGATATTCTGAAATATCTTAAAGGAGAGATACTATATATATTGTTTTTAAATAATATTATCTTGTTCTTCTCAGCTTCAAAGTAAGTTATGATAAAGTTGAAGTTGTGATTTAACCCCAGTCAGCAACTAAGCACCACAGAGCCGCTCGCTCACCCACGCCCCAACCCCAGTGGGATGGGGAAGAGAATTGGGAAAAAAAAGTAAAACACATAGGCTGAGATAAAGACAATTTAATAGGACAACAGAGGAAAGAAACTAATAATAATAATAAAAGAATATACAAAACAAGTGATGCACCATGCAATTGCTCACCACCCGCTGACCGATGCCCAGCCCGGCCCCGAGCAGCGATCGCTGCCCCCCGCGCCACCTCCCCCCAGTTTCTATACTGACCATGACGCCATATGGTATGGAATAGCCCTGTGGCCAGTTTGGGCCAGCTGTCCTGGCTGTGCCCCCTCCCAGCTCCTTGTGCCCCTGGCAGAGCATGGGAAGCTGAAAAGTCCTTGACTAGTGTAAGCACTGCTCAGCAACAACTAAAACATCAGCCTGTTATCAGCATTATTCTCAAACTAAATCCAAACCACAGCACTATACCAGCTACTGGGGAGAAAATTATCCCTATCCCAGCCAAAAACAGGACAACTGAATAATGTACTTTTATGGCAGGTGTCTATACATGGAAGTATTTTTTAATATTTGGTCTCTAATAGAGCCACATGTGGAGGATCTGTGAAATTGAGCTGACATAGTTTTAGCTTCTGAATCTAAAAATTGGAGAGGAAAAATGTGCAACCTGGGGCTTATGTGCAGTATTAAAGGCTTTAAATGGAACATAACCGAATATGTGTTTCAGGGCATGAGGGAATGGCATGTCAGACTACACTGCTGACACTGTACCTTGTTATACTAGTTTATTTTACCCTTGTACTGGGTAAGTTGACTTCAAGGAGAGAGATGACCTTAGTGATCACCTCAGGTGCTGTCTCTTTTACAGATGTCTGGATTTGAAAGAAGCTTATGGATTTCTTTATGTCATTAAAGTAAGAAGTGTAGGATGTTCAGCAACCTGCCTGATTTATTTCACACTTCCGGTAGAAAAGTAACAAGTATAAATTTCACCTTTTCTTCTCATAGGAAAAAGAAAGCAATGAGAATTGAATAGTGCAATACCTACAGTAACTGTCCCGCTGATGGTATGGTAATGGTGATAAACAATGGTAAAGTTCACCTGATGAAAAGTGTTGGATTGAATGCAGTTCAATGAGCTTTTTTTAATATATTAACTCAAAACTTTGATTTAAATTCTTTTTTTTTCTTTTTCCTATAAACTCCATGTGTTTGTAGTTGTGCAGAAACATCCCATTCAAAGTGTTTCCAAATCGGTAAAATTTAAAAATATTGATATCTTACGACTGCAATCTATGACATATAACCATGTTGAGTAAGTTCATGCATGCCTTCTTCCCCTTACTGCCTATGACTTGAGGTTCCTTGTTATTTTAGGGACTGTTAATGGTTCAGCTGGCCTTGATTCTGTAGCTCTTTATTGACTCCAAAGTTTAATTATCCAGGGCTTGTTAATTTTTACACACAAAAATTATTAAAAGGTATTGAAGACTTGTAGGCATTTACCAGATGAATATAAATGGCTTTATTTAATGAGGCAAATCTAGATTAGTTTTGTGTTAAACAGAAAATTTCTGAAAGCTATGAAGGCTGTCTCCTGTAAGGCTAATCAAACCCATAACTATTCAGTGTTTACTTCTGCAGCCAGATTTGTTACATTTGCTCAGTTTGTGCTTTAAGTAGCGAAATGGAATATGCTATGGAAAGGAAGCTGCACATGTCAGTCTACCTATATTTAATGATGTAAAGTGTATGGGAGACTGCACAGAGTTTTCTTTTGAAAATGGACGGGAAGCAAGGAGCTGGCTTCCTTCAATAAGCTTTGCTTATTAAAATCAGGGCTGAGAATCCTCACCCTAAAATTATTCATGATTCTGTAGCAAACTCTCCTGGTTTCAGAGTGAGAGTCCTTGTCTGGAAGAAAGCGGTGCAAACAGCTGTGCCTGTGTCAAACTGGGCCTTGCACAGATGTTTGTCCAAGGTCAGGGAAAAGCTGTTTTTAGGGCTTGCGTTGACATGAAAAGCGGGTAGACTTTCTGCTTCTGCATTAGCTAGCCAGAGGTACAGGGAAGAGAAAATGCAGAAAGTCTATTGGTTAAGCATAAGTGTAGCTTGTTATCCACCGTTAGAGCGCGTGGGGGGAAGTGTTCTGTAATGCTCACAACAAAGCAAGACTTTTCTGTAAGCAATCCACTTTTAAGCTTGCTGGTGCACAAAGTACAACAGCCTCTTTTTTATATTTGAGAAAGTTGCCTTTTGTGAAGCCTGCTCATGCTTGGCCAAATAGCTTTTAGTGATAATCCCTTCCCTTTGATTTCTCAGTGCTTTGAATAATAAACACTAATCCTGCTAGGCACTTTGAGGTGACTCTTCAGGCAAACATATTAATGCAGTAAACCCAAGGGTTAGGCTTGCTCCTGAAGGGGCACTACCAGAGAGACACCTGTGAACTAATGGTATTTAGATATAATAGATGTGATGCTGACAAGTAAAAATTAGCAGCTGAGATGGAGGCTTAAAATGAGGGGAAATATGTTATTGATGCAAATTCTCTCCCTTTTCTTGCTAAGATTCTTCCCCAATTTCCCAGCCCCTTCTTCTAGTAAACTTAATCCATTCTCCCAGCATTGTTTTTCAGTGCATTGCAGATCATAGTCACCTGGGCAAACTCTGTTTACTGAGGGAGATGCTGTCTGAGCCTAAGGGAGGTGCATGATGTGTGGTGTGCAGGTTCCGGGTTTGAATTTGGCAGTCTCTGAAGGAGCGATGTAGCAGAGGGTGATAACTGAATGCTGGGTTGAGAAGAAGTAGCTGCAAATGGAAACAGGAGGCTGGAAGAAGCAGGGCTGGTGAATACTGCAGGTATCAGGTCAGGCTTAACAAACCTTCTGTCCTGGTTTTAGCTTAATTCAGAGTTCATTTTCTTTGTAGTAGCTGCTGCAGTGCTGTGTTTTGGACTTAGGATGAGAACAATGCTGATAACACCCTGATGTTTTCGTTGTTGCTCAGTAGTGTTTAGTCTAGTCAAGGCCTTTTCAGCTCCCTATGCTCTGCCGGGTGCACAAGAAGCTGGGAGGGAACGCAGGCAGGACAGCTGACCCAAACTGCTCAAAGGGCTATTCCATACCACCTGACGTCACGCTCAGTATATAAACAGGGGGGAGCTGGCCGGGGGGCAGCGATCGCTGCTTGGGGACAGGCTGGGCATCGGTCGGCGGGTGGTGAGCAATTGCACTGTGAATCCCTTGCTTTGTATATTCTTTCATCATTATTATCATTATTATTATTATTTTCTCTTTCTCTGCTGTCCTATTAAACTGCCTTTATCTCAACCCATGGGTTTTAGGGTTTGTTTTTTTCTCCCTGGTTCTTTCCCCCATTCCACTAGGGTAGGGGGAGGGTGAGTGAGCGGCTGTGTGGTGCTATGGTTGCTGACCGGGGTTAAACCACAATAACAGAAACAGTAGAAGACCTTCTACTATGCTGCTGCAATGATTGTACAAAGCCAGGGCAGGTCCATGGAAAAATGAATGTGATCCATGAGGATTCCTCTGTCATTTTCTTCTCTGTATCCTAGGCAGCAGCAGTTCTCTAAGTAACATGTCTGTATCTCAACTTCAAAGTGAGATTTTTTTTTTTTTTGCATTAAGAAAAAGGTCTTTCTTGATTTCATGCTTATGAATTATTAAGCATAGTTAGTATTGACAATAATGCCCGTAGTCTACCAGGAATAAAAAGCAGAATAAGTATGCAGGATAAAATGTATGGCTTACCTCGTATGTAACACATACTATTGGTATTAGAAATATAATATTTGATTTGCTGTAATAAATCCAGTTTCCTCATAACCATCTGCCTTGTGATAAAGGCTGAGTTACAGTAGGAATTATCAAAAAAGTTACAACAGGAGTCATCAAAACAGATTGGTTGTTACAATGTTATTAATCGATACAGTTCACCTGTGCATTATTACATTTTGAGCATACAAACAAGTAAGTGTCTTTGATATGCTCTTTAAGCTTAATTATTTTTATGATTGAAGATGATGTGAAGATGAAGTCAAGATTGAGTGAAGTCCTAGAAAATGCTTATTCTTCATTTGCATCAATTGGATTGAATTTAACGTGTGTAGATTTCATGCACATTAACCTAGTCTTGGGTTTTCCATGATTCAGAAGTCACGGTGTTGCTGTTTCACTACTAAGTTACGCATCTGCCATGGAGGCAGATCTTCCTGGAAAGAGAAACAAAAGTTTGCCTCTGTTAGTAATGTCAGTGTAGTTCTTTGAAGCCTGATGAGACAATACCTAATTAAACTGCACACACTCTCTCAGCAAAGGAAAAAGAAATGCTGCTCCTTTTAGATAACGTTTAAGGTGACATTTTCTCTGCAAGTGAAATCTACTTGGGGAAATCAATTCCCTGCTGAAGCAGAAACTCTTTCCATAACACTTCATTATGTGAAGGCATTACTATAGCCCATGTACAGTATAGGAGAGTGCATGCTGTTTTGAGATCTTGACTGTATCTAGTTGCAGCCATGGGACAAGTGCAGTTTCAGTCCTGTTTCTTTAATTTGAAGCCAGAGCTATATTCCTTGTCTAGAGTGATATTATTCTGATAACATGATGTCTGATTGTGCTACACATAGAGCAGAAACCTCTTATGAAATGTTTGGAGGCTGCAGACTACTGATGAGAGTTGGAATTGAAAATTCCTTAAGTGTTCCTGTCTGACTCTTCTAATAACATCAGCTATATTCATTTGTTCTGTTTTTGCATTAAGCCAAACGCTTTGTGTCTTGGCTTTCTCGTGCCAGAGCCTATCAGGAACACCAATGTTCCAAGTTCAGTTTCATATCTTTAAACATGTATTAAAGTTACTAAAATATGCTCTGAGGCAAAGACAGGGGAAGGGAAATGAGCTGTGCAGCTCCTAATGACCAGTGCTACCCTAGACAATGTTTTTTAAAGGTTTCTGGCCCACTGGTAAGGTTAATCATCTTTTCTCTCCACACCTGAAGCACATGTGGGCGAGTGAGTGATTCACTGTGCATGGCAGGAAACCTAGGTCACAAAGAGCCCTTGGTGTCTCACAAGAACGCTCCATGATGCTTCTATGGTCCATAGGGATATACCCTTCTATTAATGTGAAGTTCCACTAACATCAGCAGAGCTCCTCATAGACAGAGAGGACCTCTGCATCCAGCTCCTTTTCAAGGTCAAAGCCTTAAAAACAGAGCAGGTAGGAAGCAGCTCACCTAGCACAGCTCCTGGGAGAGCAGAAAAACATAGGAATTAAAAAAATATATATAATGGGACAATTAAAGATATAAAATACCTATTTGGGATTGGACGGAACGAGGGGAATGTTTTTCTCCTCTTGCATTGTTTGTAAGATTTCATAGTGTTCCATAATGTGATCAGCTCGAGAGCTGTTTGAGGCTGCTGATGAGAAAACAAAACCAGTCTTCCTTTCTTAATGTTGTTTAGGGCACTCATCTGAGACAATAGATGTCTATGTTCAGATCTCTACTCCAGGATGAAAATCTTGGTTTGCTTCTTATTTTGTGTTGAAGATAATTGACCATCCTGGAGTGAATAAGAATCATGCTTTCTCTTTGAACTCAATTGGAAAATCCTAACTTGGACACACAAGGGCTTTTTCCTGGAAAGCTTTGGCTTTCACGAAATCAACTTTTTTTAAAAGCCCTGAGTGACTTTTTGGGGTTTAGTTGTTTCTCAAAGTTGTCACTATGTCCCTAGAATGACCAGTCAAAAACCTGTATCTCGGTATCCACTGACTCTGGTATGACTCTGCCTAGAGAGGTGGTAGAGTCACCATCCCTGGAGGTGTTCAAAAAATGTGTAGATGTGGCACTTTGGCACATGGTTTAGTAGGCATGGTGGTGTTGGATTGACAGTTGGACTAGATGATTTTAGAGGTCTTTTCCAGCCTTAATGATTCTATGATTCTATAACTTTGAATTCAAACTAGGATCAAGATTATCACAATCAAGCTCTTTCTGCTTCCCTTTTTCTTATTAGAAGAGGAAGATCTTCCTTCCTCCAATGTTTCCACATCACAGCTTTTCTCTCCTTTTCCTTACTTCTGAACTCTGTCACTTCATTTTACTTGAATTTAAGAGCATTCTATTATTTTTTAAGAAAATTTTTAGAAGCCTGCTCATTTTGTGTGTGCTTTCAGGTGCAGAAGGCAATATGGGTACCATGTGTGAATACTTAGGGGAATAATCTTCTGCCTTTATTCTGACCTATTCTTTGGTAAATTGATCTTTGGATGGCCTGAAACATTTACTAAGTGAAAGCAATTAATGTTAGCATTAATTGCCTTCTGATCTGTTTCTCTCAAAGTCAGACCAGAAGACTCATCTCCACTGAGCAGTCATGTGCATGTGTAACAAGGCCAAAATGAGAAGAGTAACTATAAGCCAATGGGAGCAAAGGAAGACTTGTGCTTAGAGTAATGGATTGTTAATGTAATGATGTATGGAAAAAGAGATGACTTGCCAAAGCATAAAAATTTTTTCTCCTAGATTGTTACCTCTTTTTTTCAAAATTTCAGTTAAGGAACAGAATGTAGGAGTCACTGTTACTTCCCAAGTCATGCTTCAGATCAGAAATATTTGCTGAAGAAATCTGCTTTTTTAAGTGAAGTTTATAAAATTTCTTAAGTCTGAGGTATGACTCATGGGAAAGCTATAGAAAATGGGTTGGTCTTTCTGAACTCTGAATACCTGACATCTTTATGTTGCCACACAGGAATAAATTAGTTACTGGAAAAGGCTTAGGAGAAAAGAGAAGTATGTAGTTCTTCCAAGAGGATAGATGCACATTGTAAACATTGTTATTTTCCTTTGGTGTCTTGCTCTCTTAAGGGAACCTGTATAATGTAATTTGGTGAAGTGCGCTGAATAAAGTTACCTTCTTTTATGTGTTAAAGAACCATTGCAGTTTGGTAAGCAAACTTTGTATCTGCAGTGATCCTTTTGCCTTTAGCAGAGAGATGTGAAACAGATCCATTCCCCTCCATTGTCCCACTTACGGTGTTTTAAATTTCTGTTTAAAAATGTATATAATCTCAGCAATTAGTTACCCTCTCTATAAAAATAGACACTAATTTGTCAATGTCAAGTCTGTGCAAGGAAAAAAGGCATTCATTTATCTTAGCATCCTGAAACTATCTCATCCTTTGTTTTCAGTTTAGCTGATGGCAGCTTCTTGTATGTAAAACAGAAAATCAGCAAGTTTATCCGAATGCAAGTCTCTGGTGTCATTTTGACAACTACTAGATTGGTGTTATGTTCCTTCCTTATTTTTCTGGCTTATGTAGAATCAGAGAGTGATACCAGGCTTATCTTTTAAAGCGTGAAGCTATTTATAGGATGTGGAGATAGTGTCTGTATGTTTCTTTTCAAGCCTATGCAATGAAATTGATTTTTCTTTTCTAACTAGTACATCTTAGGACTTTAGCACAGAATAAACAGAGGAAGGGTAAGAAACAAAGCACAACTATAAAGTGGTATTTGTTTTCTGAACTGCAGGTAATGGAACATTGATTGGAGCATCTGCAAACGTTGTTTGTGCAGGAATTGCTGAACAGCATGGTTATGGCTTCTCTTTCATGGAGTTTTTCAGGTACAATTTTAAACTTCTCACCTTAAAACTGTCATTTTTTTTTTTTTTTCTCTAGGCAAATAATACATCTTCCAAGGAGAAAATCTGGAGAAAGGGTCTATGAACCTGTGTTCCTAATCTGGAACCTGTGTTCCTAATCTGGTTTTGGCAACTGAAATGCAGGTGGAGGGCAGTTCCCTTTATTTTTGCATACTGTGGACAGAATGTATAAAGGTGGTGGGACCACAGTGGAACCCCAGGAGAAATAAAGCCTCAGAAATTCCTGCTTTGATCACCCTCAATCTTATCTTTGGCTCTGTAGTGATACTAAATTGTTGCTTTGTTGTTAAATACAGTTTAAATATAAATGTTTAAATGTAGTTTCTTATCTGCATTTTTTCATGGATGTTCATTGGCAGGAGAAAGTGGGATGTCCCAGTTTAGACTGAGTAGAACTTTACTATGTGATCCCATGACTAGATCTACTTATCTAAAGCAATTATTTCTTTTGACCAGCTACTAAACAGCTGTAAGTGAAAGTGTGACGAGCAGCTAGTAACAGCTCAAGTTGTTGTTTAATAGTTGTTTAATTAATAACTATTAATTTTTGTTTACTACTGGAATGTTCCTCTACAGGTCATTCATCAGCAGGTTTTTAAGGGACAACATGTACTTAATGTACTTAATGCATACAACAGTTTAGTATTTTTCCAAACACCTCCAGTTTTTGAGACTGTGGTTGAAAGGTGTAAATGGAAACTGACAAATAGAGGACTAGACATGAAATCAAAGTTTAAGGTGTAGTTGATTTAACCAAAACATAATTCCTTGTTTATTTTTCTTCATATTTAGGGCAAAGGATACTGTTGGGTTTGCACCAATAATTTATTCTCTTTTTTCTTTACATTGTTTGTTTTAGTTTCTCAGCCCTATCAGCTTTCGTTTATATTGTTTGCCTCAAAGCCTTCAAACGTGCATAATTAATATAATTAATTATGCAAGAGTGTCTGGAGCAGAGCCAATGAAAACCTTAAAAAGAAGGATGATCTGAACTGTTCTTGCTAAAATTCTTGCTATGAGCATGTGTCACTCATAGCACAGTTTATCTCTTCACCCATAGTCTTCTGATGATATATTTTAGAAAGACAGTATGCCTATCAAATCAAAGTCTTGGTTGTCAAACCTTTGAGACTGCAGTACAGTCTTACGTAGTATATGGTGGTAGCAAACAGACTTCTTGGAAGTCAAGTCTTCGTACGAAAAAGATGGTGATACAGCAATAATGGGCTTGTGGATTGTTCTGTTCATGTTTTGCAGATGTTCAGCTTGTCATTTGAGGATTTAACTTTTATGTAGCATTAACAATGTGTATTCTATGTAGATTTTGTAATGAAATATTCTTAAAGCTTCCATGACACTGAGTATCTAAGCAGAAACAGGGATGTAAAGAGTCTCTTCAGCAGTGTTCACTGGAATGTATTCTGTAGGAAGACTGAAGACAGTACGCTGATGGTCTGAAAATACCTTCTATATGTATGCTTTCAGCGGAAACGATTACTGGGGAAGGCTGTAGCCGTTGTGAGCAAAGATGTGAGAACCAGAGTGATCATGGGAAGATAGCAATGGTTATTAATTAGCAGAAAGAACATAAAAGCCCACTTTTGCTGGCTTCTTCGCAATCACCGAACAAGAAGATCATGAGCTTCTTTATAATTTGTCTTAGGAAAATACTTGTTTCGGTTGAATGTGCCCCAATTCAGTATTTCCTGAGGCATCTCCTGGCATTAAGAGGTATTACATGTATCCCTTGAGGATTTTCATCTGGCTTACTTTTACTTATGAAGGTTGTCTCAAAGCATGAAGTGATTTTTCTGCATTTCTTCCCTGTTTGCCCAGGAACATTCATTAGGTTTCACATCCCTATTCAGGGTCCTCTGCGGTGCTTCTACCAGCATAGACACAGATTGTTACTCTCTCATCTTGCAAACCCTTGTGAGTCACCAGGGAAAAATCATGGGTACCATGTATGGCCCAGAGATGATGGCCCTCTGCTGCCTGACTTTTGCTGAGGTGTCTTCAGTGCAACCTGGGCTGGTATTGTTTTGTCCTTCTCAAGTGTCTCTGTGCAAGAAACCCATGATATATCTGTCGTGTGTGGCATCTGGGGTCATATAGCACAGTATGCTACTTCCCATACTCTTCCTCCCTACCTGCATGCTAAACCAAAATTGCGTTTAAGGGGAGCCTTTGCTAGAAGCAACTTATTTGCAAAGCATGTTCTGACATGGTGGTCTGAGGAGGAACTCTGGGAAGGGTTGCTAAGCATGTCTGGTGAGGACACCTCGACACAACAGGGGTGGAGATGCTCTGGAGGCTGTGTGTGCCTAGTGGTGAGAGGTATCATGATGACTCTCCATGTCATCATGATAGGGATGATCATGTCATCATGATAGGGAGAGAAAGGAAAAGGCAAGAACCAGGCTCTGTGTCCTGCAAGAGGGCTGATGGGCTCATGGCCTTTCCTGTGTGTGTCTTTGTGCAGTGGCACTTCGTGCAGCTTGAGGTTCCTCTTCTCTTTTTTAAGAGGGGAGCAGTGGCAGCCCAGCTGATGTGTTGTACAATGCTATTCTGGTGCCCAGCCAGAGCCAGAGTTGCTCAGGTGTGATAATTTGCCTCAAATGCTGTCGTCTGACCAGCCTGATGTGCTTCTATCTGGAGTGCCTTCAGCCGAAGAAATCCTGTGCCAGGGGGTGCATACCTGAATGACCATGAATGCTATAGTCTGTCAGAAATTTATCATCCTGAGGAAGGTCCCCCCTTCAGATCCACATCTAATTGCTTCCATCCCTGGATCAAGATTCCTACTTCCCCTAGGACCCGGGGGCACTCATGTCCTTCCAGAATGCTAGACATGGCTGCATGCGAAGGGAAGACAGCCAGCCCTGATGTCCCATTGTCACTACCCGAGAAACTCAGGCCCATGTGCTGGAAGTGTTGTGCCTGTAAGAATGTCCAAGTACGATGGCATTTAGGTGGGTAAGATTATAATGGGAAAGGAAGGAGAAAGGCATAGATCCTTCCTCTCTGTGTTGAAGTACCTTAAAGTACCCAACAATACATGCCTGGTTGTAAGTGTGCTAGCCAGTGTCACCAAGTATCTTACCCAGAACGCATTTGGGTCTTGTTCCCTTATCCCACCTGTCAGCACATATAGAAACCAGTTCTGTCTGAACTGTACTCACAAGGGGAAGAGCAAGATTGTCTGTGAGAAAAGATCCCTTGGTTGCTGTGAATTCAATGTGCCGTTTCTGGCCCTTGTGAGCTTTCCTTGGTACTTCATTACGTTTGAAATGAAAAGATTCCCATGCCCCTTAGAGTATACAAATATTGTAATAAACTTACTTTGTCTCCATGAAAATGTTTTTACCTTTGAATCTGTTATACACGGTGGTAGGGCAACAAAAAGGGGCTTATACTGGTATATCAGTAGCAAAAGGAAGATTAAGGGACATGTAAGCTTACCACTGGATGGTGAAATGACCTGCTGACAAAGGACATGGCGAAGGCAGAGGTTCTCGGTGCTGTGATCAGCAACACAAAGACCAGCCAGAGGCCAGTCCAGTAGTAGTGATCCCCAGGGTGCTTGTGATACCCGCTAGTGCCTAGTACTTCTAGTAATTCAGAAGGCAGAGCTGAACACAGTATTCCAGGCACAATCCTCTCATTTTTTCCCATTTTACAAAGATAAGATTAAATACAAAACACGGAGCTATTTGCATTTTCATTGTTAATCTAGGGCATTTCAAATTCCTGTTTAATTTACTCTTCACTGTT
>VZTL01010916.1:7606-61874 GCA_013400535.1 Scopus umbretta
AAAAAAAAAAAGGCACAGTGAAAACAAAGACCAGATGAGGCAGGGAAGGAAAGAGACTGAAGAAGTCTGGAACGTGTCACACTGGGACACCAGAGCTTTCACATGAATAATGGTGAGGAATCTCCCAATTCTTGTGTTCCAGCTGCACATGGAAACAACTTAACCTCAAGCTCATCAGTTTTTGCGGTGAGTACATCACAAGATACAAGCTGTAGGGAAGCAGGCTTCACAGGCTCCAGGGCTTACAAACTTTTAAACATGTGTGTCCCTTGTAGAGATTTTTTTGTACAAAATACTGTTTCTCTGTTGCTGGGTAGAAGCCAAAGAAAGTTATTTCAGCTTTTTTTTTTGTGGTTGCTTGGGGTATTTTGATGGTTTTGGTTTTGGGGTTTTTTTTCTGGGGTTTTTGTGTGTGCGTGTGTGTGTGTAACAGTGTGCTGAGACAAATCTTTGAGGAACACCTGAATGTAACTAGTATTTGTATCGGGGAAAAACGCTGAGATGTGTTTATATCTTGCCATTGAATCTGTACTTCACTATTGTTAAACCCACTGGTTACTGTACCAGAGAAACTGGATTGGAAAGAGAGCACGGGACTTGAAAACGTAGGTGTTGCAATGTCTGACTTCTAGGACTTTTGCCCTTAACGCTTCATTCCTGTGTTAAAGAGTGAGGTCCCCTGAGGACTGCCCAGTGGGTAGGCTGCTGCTCCCCTGTACACAGGCAGAGCGGGAGCTGCCTACACAGAGCAGCAGGAAACACTGAGCACACAGGTATGGGCAGGATCCCGCCATCTCTCAGGGACAGGCACCTGGCCCATGGATGCAGAAATCAACAGGACATTAGGACCCACCCCAACATTTTCCTAAGTCAGAGACCCAGTAATCCATTTAATATGGTGGTAGGGGTGAGAAAGAGTGGACATAAACCGAAAGGGGAGGTTCAGACTGGATAGAAGGAGAAACTTTCTCCCTGTGAGGACAGTCAGGCAGTGGGACAGGTTGCCCAGCAAGTCTGTGCAGTCCCCATCCCTGCAGGTTTTCAAAACCAACTAAGTAAAGCTCTGAGTAACCTGTTTTGAGCAGGAGGTTGGACCTTAGAAGAGCCTGTCCAGCCTGAGTTGTTTGGTGTTCCTATGTGTGTATAAATGAGGCAGATTTTTTAAAAAATTTGCAGCTTTTCCCAGCTATTGCAAGGATCCAAAGCACCTACTACCTGTTTAGCCATAATGTATAGAAATGACAACTTTGTGAAGAAGCATAGAAAATACTGAAATTATATGCTTTATAACCAGTCACGCACCAGAATGCAATGTTCTACGGAAATGGCAGAGCACAACTATATTGTCTCTTTTTACCATTCTGGCACAGTTATCGCCAATATGATACTTAAAAACACGTAACCTGGCATCAGCTTCCCGGCTTTTAGCTTTGTATTTACTGAGAATGATTTGAGAAATTTTGCTGTGCAACTTATGCATTTCCATAGGTGCTATGGAAACGTCAGTCTGAATTACCATGTACCATCATATACTTACACACATGATATTGGTATTGTGGCATCCCATTCCTGGCCGGTTTAGCCAGTCCTTAAAGTATATAAAGAAAAGGTATCATTTAAAGGAAAAGCAGGTAGAAACTATGGGCTAAACTCCAGAGAAACAAGACAGGCGAGATGAGCCTCACGTGACCTGCAGTGCCACAAAGACAAAGCTGAGAAAGGGGAATTTAAAAAACTGCCACTAATCAAAGCTAAAGAAGGATCCCCTCAAGCTAACTGATGCCTATGTTAAACACTGAGCCTACCTCAGGACCTCCAGTGGATAGGGGGACCTAAACGAAGAAGAATTGTGTGATGGAAGTTTATTACTTGGAATGATACATAACCTTTCAAGTTACGTACTTTAAGTAAAGCAGTATGATTTCATTTAGTTTAGAAATGCTGTGTAAAGCCTAGGTGGCATTCTTGTTTGTCTGCACTTACCTCACACTCTCTGAAAAGATAAACTATAAACCCAAAGGCTTGTAGCTTCAGTGTAATTGTGAATGCACGTATCTAAGCAGCATCAAGATCCTGGGAACAGACTGCTGGTCTATCTGTCTTCAGATGGGATGCTAGAGAGAGCATTTGTACCAAGGGAATCTGCCAAGACACCCAAAACTGAAGGGCAATGCCTCAATTCTGACCATATTTAAGGGACTAAACACCCCTGGATAGATCCTCTGACAGTGTCTGGTGAGTGGCCAACCATGGCTCCCAGCCAGATGCCAACACATCTATATTCTAGCCAAAAACTTGAAAACTGGAATATGAAATTCATGTAGTCTAACTCTCCGGGGAAGCTGAGTACTTCTGTTTCCAGACTATGTCATCTTTTGTACAACACACAGCTCAGTGGATGCTGCAGCTGAATGCCAGACCATTGCAAAGGGCTGTCACAGGAAACCATTTGTCACAATACACATTATTTTGCAGAATTCTTAATGGTTGAGTTTTAAAATGAAGACATTGGAAAATTGCTTACCCATGAGGTATTTTGCTGAGGACATAGTATGCCGTATATGAATGCTGATATACCTGAAAAAAAAATTAAGAAACAAAACAAAACAAAAAAGAGATTAGTAATTGTCACCTGTGTTAACAGGGCTCTTTTTCTGCAAAAACAACCTAGCATTTAGGGCTAGGGAGCTCTTATAAACACTTCAAAATCTGTAGTAGAAAAGAACAATACATTAATTCACCTAGCACTGTTGTGTGTTCTTTTCATCTTGCACTTTATTACAGTGTTTGGCAAATCGTATACATCCAGATGCTCTGTGTCGTTACCATGACTACCAGGTCTTTGATTAAACTGGGGGCACATGGTCTCTGCAAGGGCTAAATATAGAACAATCATTAATGAGGACACCTTGGTCAGCTGGAGACATTCTCCATCATTATAACTAGACACGACAGGGATACAATGCATATTTTTTTGCTTTATTCCTACCTAAACGAAACAGGGACTGATGCTGGGTGATCTCAAAGTGGGTTGTAAGACCCCTGTCAGTCAGTAAATAAAACCTTATTGACTTAGGGCGTAAAGCTGACCTCACATTTGTTTGACCTGCGAAGTTGCATCTTCATATCAATTTGCACTCTTTGGGCCTTGGGGAGGAGCTTGTCAGTTTGCACAGCAGGTCATGTCAGAAGGGAGAATTTATTACTTATTTTCTAAGTAGTAAATAATAATACCAGAGTCAAGGTCAGCGATTTAAGAGTTGGTGATTTTCCACTAGTGACAACACAATCCCTAACAGTGATTTGCCGTTGCCCAAGGTGAGCAATGCTGAGCAACACAAGAGTCAGGGCATTAGTGTGAAAGGTCTAAATATGAGTGACTGTATACACATTTATACAGGCACTCACTTTGGCAATTCTGGCCTGTTACTGTATGCTACTAAATAAATAAATCTCCTAACAATCATTTCGTTTGACTGCTACTTAAATCTTTATGCCACTTGTTCTCCAGTAGCTTTCATAAAGCCTCCTGTCCCAGGGGACAAAGGAGGAACTTCTCGAATACTTGCTTCACCAATCAAGTTTGTCTGATCAAAATTATTTTTCCTAGGTACCTCTGGTTTTGCACAATTATTTTTTTTTACTTATGCCAAGAAACCGTGAGATGGTTTCCATCACAGACAAGTAGGCATCACTCTCGAGGGCAAGTCTGCATAGTGGCACCTGTAACAGGCTTATATCTTTTGGGGGCTCAGTAGAGAAGCACACAAACACATGGCACATCATCCTGTAGATGTTAAAACAAACTTCTCTGTTACAGTTTGAATCCAAACACTGAATCCTTACACTACTTCATGAACCCCCTGAAGAAAAAGCTACCACCAGAATATGGAGGTGAAAGCACTGGATTTCTACCTATGAAATGCAGAAACTGATGCAAGATTGATGTGATTCCCTTCTTCCCCTGTGCAATTCACTCCCTTCATTACAAGAACATCATCAGATTACATTCCCAAATCATATCTCCTTTTAGGCATTCAGATACACCAAGACTCCTCCAGCAAGGTGAGTCTCTGGTGTATCGATATCAAAGAAGGTCAAATTCACAATACACAAATTCACTCTACGCTAGCATTTATTTTAGTACAGATGTCCTTTTTAGATCCACCTGTTTCAGATGATGTCAAATAAATTACCATTCTCTCATCTACATCCAATCATACCAAAGAGCTCTTGAATCTTATAATGCTGATATTGGAGACCTAGCTGATGCATGTGATTTTATTTATTTTTTTATGCCTTAGATCTTATTCCAGCTTTGGTGAAGTTCTCAAACTGCTAAAATTCCTTAAAGAAAATGTACTGGAAGACTAAATTTGTCTACAGAGCTGAAAAACCTAATAATACATTGCCATTAAATACTGAGCAACTTTTGTCCACAAATACCCTGGCAGCGGGATGTAGAAAATGATGTAGATATATAAACTGTGATCTGAGGCAAGGACTGGCGATCAAGGTAACAAGCCTATCAGAGGCAGAGGTAGAAGCCAGCCCCCAAAATGAGTATGAACAGACCCCTTCAGGTGAAAATAGAGAAACGTGGCAGGCTAGAGGGAAAAGAAACAGCCAGGGAAGTGTTGAGCAGGACATCTGCTGATGTCTCTGCTTGTGGTACAGAGTTCCCACAACCATGCTAGAGAGTTTAGAGCTGTCTTAGAGCCATTAATGGGGGCTGAAAATGAAAGAGTTGAAAAATTGCTGAAATAGTTTAGGAGTGGGGAAAACAAAAATTGCAGGACTCAAAGAACTCTTTTATTTTCTGAACATCATTTGTCATCCTCTTGGCTTTTTGGCCAGACTCTAAAATATCTCACATTAGCTGTGCCTATAGTATGTAGTCTTCAAAGGCTTGCAGCTGGCAGAGTTCATTCACAGGAACAATCCTTTCTCAGATAAATCCCTAAAATCAGTAGGTTTGCTCACATAAACAACAACTACTTGTATGGCAAAGATTTCAGGATCAGACATTTATTATTATTACAGTTCTTAAGAACAGACCACATGCAGCTCAAAAGTCCTTCTCATTCCTACTATTTTAAACCTGTTTGGAAAACACACTGCAAGCAACCCTCCTAAGCTGACAGAAATCCAAGAGAAACATCACTTAATGTCTTTCTGAGAAATGAAATGGCTGCTTTCCTCTTAGATATGCAAATCAAATGGAGTTATTTTAACTTTTCGAGAGGATAACTACGCCTGCTTAATATCTGAACTAAAATTTCTGCTGGGGTCAAGATGAATTAGACTATTCACTTACCAGTAGGAAAACCTCACACCAGGGAAAAGTGCAAGAAAGAAATGTGCATTCTTCTGAAATCCAAAGCTAAGCCTCGGAGACTGGACAGTGCTTAAAAGTTAGTATTCATTTCATTTAACCTCTCTGTTTCTGAGGCTTAGCCAACAAAAAAAAGCTGTATTAACTCTCTGTGTTTCCCTTCTCTATCCAAGGGGTGTGGTAAAAGCCATTGCACTGATTTGATGCTCTTAGCCCTGATGTTTGGCTGGATCCCAGAAGCACACAGCTCCTCTCAGTAGAGAGGCGTATTTGAAGGTAGCAGATTTTTGGCAACCGTTTTGTTCTGTAGACCTTGTATGCCAGCCAAGTCATCCTGCAAACATAGGTTAGAACAGGTTTGAGACTGCTCTGAAGGGTTCTAGGTATTACCAAAATTGGGCCACAAAAGCTCCCATGCCAGCTGTGTACCAATGTGTGCTGTAAAAGTCATTATACTAAAACCGCTGTGCCAGAAACACTCTCCCACTGGGCTTCTCATCCCAGGTCACAGAACAGATCTTGCTTACTTTCAATCGACATTATGCTCTGCAACATGTGCATGTTTACACTGAAATCATAACAGGTCTAAGAGACGGATCTATCTGTTTCCACTTATGTCCTGGAAAGGCAATTATCTCTCTAAAATTCAGAAAAATACAGGACTAATTATATATGACAACACTTTGTTGTGAAACCACTGACCTCATTTTATGTAATCAACAAAAGAAACCTGGACCTGACCAGATGACAGTGGAAATGCAAAGACTGCAGCAAATATAGCAGCAGTGAAGAGCATCTGCCTCTCCCCTGCCACCAAATAACAAGTAAATTGTGGTTTCTACAAGATACAGAAACAAAAATGGAAGAACCAATTTCTATGCCACATCACTGCAGAGCAAAAGATGGTGTGAATGGTAGAGTAAAGCCTTCTTGAAAGCACTTGCTTAATCTCCAAGGATACAGGTCCTAGTCCAGCAGGGCTTACTTAAATAGAAAATATATGTTAATTAAGAATAGAATGGATTCGGACTCATTTATTCATTGTGACTATTCATATACTTTAAATTAGAATCCATAGCTCTTGTTTTTGCCTGAAAGCAACTGCACAAATACCTGACAGAAGTCCAAAAATACAGGCAGAATCGTGGTTACCTCCCTACATCTCACCTGGTTTGTCACACAGACACAAGTTGGACACACAGAGCCTTTGCCTTCATTAACTTCTTGCTAAAAGTTTGAAATTGTCACCATTATTTTCAATTTGGCACTCCCCATGCAACTCACAAAGGATTAGGAAAAGGTTTTAGATGGAAATTAGGGAATTTTTAGAAGGAGATTGTGAAATGTGTTTTCAGCATATTTTAGCTGGTATGAAAGATTACACTACCTGCTGAGGATTTATCACTAGCATCAGAAAAAAAGAAGAATTTAGTTTACACTTCCATCTTCTGTGCTGGTTTCTGTCACACTTTGTGGGCTGATACCATGCTCACACCAGCTGTAATCAGCATTTATCGGAAGGTTTTCTTTTATGTTCATGTGACAAGGTGCTGAATCAATAGAAACAAGAGGCACATGCAGACTTTCTTTCAAGGAGGTTTGCAAGCAAAGAAGCGGGGAAAAAGCCCTTACTAGAAGCTTCCCAAATCAGCCCAATCTTCTTATCTTCCAACAGGCTGTTCTATCAAAACAGCTAATTTAGGGTCTTACCACTCAGCATATTAAACAGTTTGCGGATCTGACGTTAAACTGAGGTGGGCTGGCTGCCATGGTCTCATGATTATTACTTACTTGATAAATACAGGAATAAAACATCCTTTGCATCCATTTTCTAAATGACTCCATAGAGCCACCCAGTCATTCATGCAGAAGTGTTATTTACATTAAAGAATTATCTGGAAAACTCACAAAAAATCCCATAAAACTTAGAGTTTGAAAGGGAACAACTACAGGGCAGAGTAGAAGTGCAAGCTGTGTTATAAAGCAGTTTGCAAGACTTAATACAAAATTTCTAGTATTTAGTGTCTTTCTTCTTTTACAGGAATCATACATTTCACCCAAAAAGTCATCCCAGTAACCCCAAATAAAAACGAGCAGTCTAAAAAGTCATCAGAAATAAAACTGTACAAGGGTTGGCTAAAGTCTGAAAATCAAGAATATATTTTAATGTACTTAATCATAAAGTACTCAGTAGTTATCTGGGTAAAAGGAATCACTTTTTATTCTGTAACAATAAAATATATCTCCAAATAATAGAACCCCTCAGGATTCTTAACAGACCCAAATTGTCTTTATAATCTATTCTTTTTTATACTCTACAGTAAGACAGTAAAAATACAGCACAAGTGGAACGGCCGGTGGAACAGGAAATGCCAGTTCCATGAAAAGGGTTTCCCACAAAGAGTCTCTAAAAAGACATTTACTGGAAGTAGATTATATAGCCCATTTTCCTACTTGCTCTATGAGCAGACAAATCCCCAAATGCACATATGAATTTCAAAATGATTGAATAATCCCAAACATTTGACATAATTACATACTCCACCTTTCAATATGGTCCTGGCACCCTTAGATGGTAACTCATGCTGTGATGCAAAATATGCAGGTAAAAGATGATTCGCCATTTGGCCTTTAATATCTGTGATATTTAACCAGGCTCTGAAGCTGACAAATTAAGAGGGAAAAGAGAATAAAGCAGAATGCAGGAAGGCTGCAGCTCTGCATTAGCAAACAGCTCACGTATTTGGTACCCTGTTATCTAACAATGGCATGAAAGGGAGGGAAAAACAAGTTCAGAAGGAAAGTCACAAGCAAACGTTAGCCAGAGGTTGTGTTTCCTTCTACTACATGCACATATTGTGTAGAGTAAACAATGACCCAAGTCACTATCACACTGTCACACTGATTCTTCCATTGGTCAGTCACCAACAAGCAAATATTGTGTTATCTTTACAGGGTAACAACATCATTCGTACAAAGCTTCCATTAGAGAAAAGGATAATTGTCTGACTAAAAATACCTCACTGCCATACTTCTTTATGGTATTCTGCGGAGAATTAAAGCAGGTCACTGTACCTGTGTGCAGAATTTTCTGTATTTTTCATGAAAGTCAACATCAAAGACCATATTTTCACTTAATGAGTCAACATCATTTGCCTTGATCAAAATTCTTTATGATACCATAGGCTTTGTTTGGGTTGTACAACCTGAAAACTGATTAATAGCTTGAACCCTTCTGTTCTGTTGAGAAGAAATCCTTCTCCCATTACGTGTTGAACTGGCCCTCCAAAGGGATGAGAAATCCTGTCCTGTAACTGGCCAGCAAATTCTTGGTAATATTTTGTTCAATTTCTGATCTTTCATTCTCCCATGTATTTGTGATTTAGAGTACAATGGGTTACGTCTGGCTGAGGCATGGTTTGTGGGCCGTTAGGTAATGGTCTTTTCTTTTTTTTTCTATCAGTGGAGACAGACTGGTCAGCAGTATTCTCTCTAGCCCAACTATTTTAGCAAAGTATTACCACCATTTTATTGCTAATAGGCACTCCATAGTAACCAGCCTGGAATTAGATTCTCTCAAAAACCACATGCTATCTATTCCTTTTGTGTCACTGTAATAATAATAAAAAAATAACAAAAAAAACCCCGCACCAAAATCCATACTGGTATTTGTACTCTACACTCAGTGAAGTTCAAGTGCTTGCAAGAACCAAACAAATCAATAGAGACATATAATTTGAGGTCTTTTCAACAGTCTTACCCTTCAGATTCATTGTGATACTGACCTGTTTTGTTTTCTTCTGAGACAGCAAATTCCCTTTTGTCTCTACATTGAATTATCCTTTTATACTTTATCACTTCCCAAGTAATGTACCTCTAATACTGTCTCATGCCATGTGCCAACCTGTTTCTACAGCCCTCCAAGGAAAGCTGCTCATTTCTCGTTGTGCCTCTAATAAATTAGGAAAACCATAATGAAATGCTATCAATGAGCATTTCCTGTGCATTGATTCAGCTGGCATCAAACACCTGATCTGGGATGCTCTTACCCACTGCACTGTATTCAGCTGATCAGCCACACGTGTAATGCGGTCACAGCCACAGAAAGTGCACACTGAGAGTGCTGTGCCACTCCACGATGATCTGGGGAGCTCAGGAAAGGGCAGAGATGGGGGAAATAGGTTTGAGTGGGAAAGGTGATAAGAAGAAGGGGTCTTTGGATCAATCCACATATAGAGCATTTGGCAACTGGTTGCCTTTGCTGTAAGTGTCTTTGCATTCCAGAGGAACTAACTTAAAGTAATGTTTGGGCAAAAGGAGCAAGGTACATACCTGGGGAATACATGTATTACAGCTGAGTTATGGGAAGAAACCCTTTTTCTTGGAAAGAGGAGGGGAGGATCCTGACCCAGCAGCATAACTGTGCCTGGGTGAAATGACACAGCCAGCACTAAGTAGTCAGTATCTCAGAGAGACCCAGTGGGTCAGCGCCTCATCCCAGCCACACCAGTGTGAATAAGGAGCTGCTCCACTGCTACCCAATGTCGTAGGAAATCAAGGATCAGCAGCTGGATATCTCCAGAACCAGGAAGAAATTTTAGCAATTGATTTGGAAGAAGAGAATGAAATGCAACGTACAAGGGATGGAGAGTGGAAGAACACACTAGGCAGTGGATTATCAGGAAGAGTCTTTGCATGGTTCTGTTTTTCAAATCTTTTAACAATTTAATCTCTTAAGACTGAAAATTAAATCATTGCAATATGAGCCTGAAAGAGCCTTTCTCTATAAACTTGTCCTTGGTGCGTAGAGGGCAACCAGAACAGCTCTCCAGTCATGCAGTGCTGGCAATGCCCTGTCACCCACGCTAGAGAGCCTTCCTCAGAGCAGCAACAATCTCACAAGATGACATCAGGAAGGGACAGCACATTCATGCCACCGGGACTTGCATTTTAGAAGCGTTTGTAACCCAAGCTCAAGCCAATTGTAATAGGGTCATGCGCTGCAGGCAACATGCACGATTAATATGTAAATCTGTCCCACAAACATACAGGGGGAGTGCTGGGATTAGAAGCTGATTTTCCGGCCACCAAGCCAAAGGCCTCTGAACCAGCAAAGCCAAGGAGTTACTCCTTTGCAAATAGTGTCATCTCTAATTTGCAAAATAACCATAAATAAAGTGTGATGGCCACATCCACTACACTAATAGATGGATTGCAGTGCTGTAAGATAAGGCTGTTCCTTCACGTCCCACCAACTGATTATCTATCTCAGTTGTTTCATGATAATAATTCGTTATTAAAAGATTTGTTTCCAAATTACACTTTTGAGAGCCTTATACTACTGACAACGCCGAAAGGGAATTTCAAGGCTGGCTTTAGGATTTATGGCTTTGTGACATGGTGGAGGTAAAGTGGATGCTCTTTTTGTAACAAATGCATCTCCAGAACCAACTTAGGCTACAGGTATTAGCATACGGCTTGTGTGCCAGATCTCACCCTTAGGAGAGCGTTAATCCAATCTGCCAACTGCTGCTGCACTCTAATGCAGCTCTGCCCTGCCAAGCAATTACAAAAGCCTCCTTTTGCTCCCGAGCCACCTGTCCCTCACAGCACTCCGCTGGCACCAGCAGCACCAGCAAGCATTTGCAGTCACTGGCTTAAAGGACGATCGCTCCATTTTGAACTGGTAAATAAAATGGCAGCGACAAAACACTCAGGAGGATTTTTGCACCAGACTTCGTGCACTTGTTGTTGCTCAGGTTCTTGTGAAGCACCTGCGATCAAGTTATTAGGAATTATGAGTGAGGGGTATGAATAATGAGGTCATTTTGTTGTTAATCTTGTTTTTAAACTTTTATCAGTATTCACATCACATGGTATAAGCTCCCAGGTTCCCTTCCCGCTCTGCAGCAGGCATAGTGTAAGATTGGATGGAAATTCTTCAAGCACTGCACTTGCCTGTTTTATAGTCCTGTCCAGAAACTTGGAAATGAGAATTAAATTATCTAATACAAAGTTAATGTTGCAATTCTAACCTACAATACAATGTATACAAGGAAAAGAAGTCGATGATAAATAAAAAACTTTGCATTATTTTGTAATAAGAATAAGAGTACAAAAGTAGCCTAGGGCCCAATAAAAGTTTTAGAAGGAGACAACAATTATCCCAAACCTAGGAAACACAGAAAACTTTAAAATCCATACAAACACGCACAAAACATACAACTGTGATTCTCTTGTAATATCTATGGTCATACTAGTATCTGTCAGACCCAAAGTCCATCTGGTTCACTATTCTGACTCGGACAGTAGCCCAAAATTGATTCAGAAAGAAAACTAGAGTTAACTTATTTATCTAGTCATCTTATTTAGTCATCCTTCCTGAAAATACTTTCCTAGGCTCTCGCAGTTTGCAACTTGGAGCCGCTCTCTTTGCAGCTGTCTACCTTGAGGGATGTCCCTGGCATTGACCTCTTTGGTCATTCTTTACAAGCATTTACCATTTGTGCACCTATAAGCTCATGTAGCAACACCTTCTTCCCAGACAATGGTGCCAAAAGCCTGTTTGGGGCATGATTGCTCTGACCAGTCTTTGGTGTCTATTTTAGCCTCAGATTTATGCCCTGGAGTACACTGATTATAAAGGCAGCCCAGGGTAGCTGATGCAGATGGGGAGTTTACATTGTTCACATCTACATTCACTTGACTGACACTCACCTTCATTGACTTTGGAGTTATGAGTCTAAAAGCTGACAGACAGCATGAGAAATCAATGCTTAATAATCAATGCTTTTAATGAAACATTAGATAATGCCTTCTTTAAACTAAGCATTCCTTGAGCTGGGCAGACTGGATGTGGAATGATTCTAAAAACTTCTTTTTTGTAAAGTTTACAATCCAAATGGCACAGCTTGGTAGCAATTATGTGAGAACCAAGCCATGAAAATGGGCTGAAGCTTAGTATATGTAATTAATTTATTCACTTTTAAATAATTCACATTACTGGCAGAAATTAGCAACTACAGAACTACTGCATATGTCCTTTCTATTAAAATTTACTCTTAACATATCAGCATTGCCTTTTCTACTACAGCAGTTGAGAGGGCGAATAATACAAAGAAGTTAACACTGTCATTGAAATGATGGTCATAGGCTCAGGGCACTCTTAGAAGGCTCAAAGGAAGGAATCCAAGCCAAGAAAGATGAGACCTTCAAAAAGCATTAGAGAGCAGAAGTTTAAGAGCACCGAAGTGGATGTGAAAGGAGAATAAAAGTATTCAGATATATGCCAGAGTCCTTGCTCCACAAATGCGCTCTCTGTTCAGTGAAAGATTCATTTTCTAGTTCTATATGAGATCAGAGGACTCCGAGCTGTATCTCGATGTACACGTGGATCTAGTTCGCTGGAGGTGACATTTCTATTTTCTGACATAAGGAAAAATAAACTGAAATCACATACAAGACAGCGGGGCTTTTTGTCTGTCATCCTTGTGATGCTGTGGACATCTTCCAAGGGGTAAATGGACTGTGGTGATGATGGGCATCTCTTCAAAAAGCGTGGGGAGAGCAAACAGGACAGGAAGAAGCACAGAGCATCCCCCGTTCCTCGCCTGCTACACAACCCTTCACAGCACCACCATCAACAGCATCGCTGTATGGGTATTCTTCCACTCTTGCACATGAAAATCTGAGGACTCATGCTTTTAAAAACCTGACTAAAGCCCTACGATTCATTTCCCTTTTCAAGAAAGAGCTTTCTTTTGGGCAGAGAATAAAAGAAAAGAGAATAGGAGATTCCATTTTCAAATCTGGGTCATTAGCTGCCCAAGGAGGAAAGTAAATTATTGGTTTTAACATAGCCCTGATAAAAAAAGAGTTCTGCAGGCAGTTCAAGAGATAAAAGGCACTTGTTCAGGGTAAACACAGAACTGCACACTCCTTGGATTTAGGCACGTAACTCAGCTAAAGAGGAGAACATTTGCATCAGAAGATGTGCATTTCTGAGTACAAGAATTCCATTGGGGTGCTCTGCATAGTAAGATCTGGTTTTCCAGAAGAGGGCACTAAATATTTTTTTTTCCTATTTCAGAGATTAAAAATAAATAAATAAATAAACAAGCAAATAAATAAATAAAGGAGACTGGAAATCAGAAGAAGTAGATTAAAAACTCCTGCAGGCTGGGACTGCTTCTGATGTTTCTGCATAGACACCAGAATTAAATTCGTTTTTGTTTTGCCTTCTAATGCCTTTTAAATCACTGTTTTTTCCCATTTTGCATCTTATTCTTAATATATATCTTCACTTAACATTTTAAAATGACTATCTAGACTTATCACAATCCAGCACAAAATGGGATTTTTATTGTCCCTAAAAACTTAGGAAGCAAAATTATACTAAAACCAGGAACTCACCTCTAATGTAATTTTGAAGCTTCTGTATGTTGAAAGGAACCTAGTTCTTTATTAAGTTCTATTTTTCTTTCAATAATTTTTATATAGCTGATTTATTTAATTCCTCTTAAAGCACAGAAGGTTCCCTTGTGTTTCACTAAGACAAATTCCTATGGGAGTGCAAGAAAGAAAACTGCAATGATTTTACTGCTGATTATCTGATTTTGACTATCTAGGAGACCTTGTACAATTACCTTACCTAAGTTTTAGTAAAAAATAAATTGTAGGTTATTTCTAAGGTATTTTCTGAATTTTGTTAGAAAATTAATCTCTACCAGTCTGCCTGTTCAAGGTGGATCATCCATACACTCAGAAAAGGAAGCAGAATGAAAAATCTAATCCAAGCAAAGAAAAATTAGTTATTTTTGTATCATAGTGTTTTGCCTTGAGTCTTTTTATTTTCCCTTCTCTGTTTGATGGAAATCTCATTTGCTAAAGAAAACATTTACAGAGGAAGACTGCTGATAGCTGATACCGATACATAATATACCCACGTACTCTTGCATGACAGGCTAATTATTTCTGACTTTTGATATTACTCTAGTCTTCCTGGGAACTGTGGATTTGCTTTTCAGTTTACTGATGTATATCTGCATCTGTGAATAAATGTAGGATACAGTTTGTTGGTCTCTGCTACATGAGCAAGGCTGTCCAACTTAGTCTGAAATACTATTTTGTACTCAGTCATGTCTGTGCAATTTGTGTTGAAGTCTCCCAGCTCAAATCAGGACACTTAAAGTTTAGTCCTAACTCCATGTATCTGCATTATTAGAAGAACAGCAAGAGTTCAATCCACTGTTTTTAATAGAAAATAGTTAAAGCCCAGAGGCAGCACAGCAGCTGAAATCAGTGTACTCAGTTTTTAATGTGCTCCATTCACGCAGTTAGTATTTTGTTGCAATAATCACACTAAACAACACTCCCTGGAATGGAAACTCAGTAAGAAATTGAGACTTGGTGCAGTTTTACTGAAACCATTGCTATAGAGGGAGCATGCACTAGCAAAACTGGAATGTTGGGACCAAGGACTGCAGAAGGACCTGCTGAGCAGAGTCTTGCCTCTCAGCTTAGGCAATCACATCATATCGTGTATTAAGAATGTATCGAGATTATAATTTCATAAGCACCAACTTCCTGATGAAAACATCTCCCAATAATGGACAGCAACAGAGCTAAAAAACTGGCATCCCAATGTGGTTTTACTGTTTGCTCCAGGAAAGAGCTGCAGGCCACAAGTAACGATGGCAGCTACCCACCGTAAATGCAGGATTCCCACCAGTTACTTCAACATTGAGAAGATCCCACTCCTAGACTACCTGTTGAAGACGTGATGCTGGGGTGAGCACCCATTCCTTGCGTTTAAGGGGTGCAAACACCTTTTTCCATGGACAAAAACCGCAGGGAGGCTCCACCCACCCATTCCTCTTTGCTGAGATTAAGCGCCTATCATTTCCCCTTTTTTAAGAATGGAAAATAAATAAAAAGTATGCAGATTCAGAGTATGTCATTTCACTCTACATTTGTTGTGGCTGCTTCTACCCAGAGTTACAGTGACACACCCTTAATTTTAACTAGGAACCCCTTGCCCCATGGCCCAAGGAACTTAACTGCCAAAATGTCCCTGCAGTTCATATATCTGAGTCCCTAACCCCACTCTACTTGCTTGTTTAAGCTGGAAATTTTTCTGTAATTAAACTGAGCTGAGCCAAAGTAGAAGGCTTGCTGCTAAGAACAAAGAATAAGGCTACATAAAGGAACATGTTTTCTGCTGGAGCTTTGTAGGGGTTTGAAATGAACCATGAGGCTCCTCCAAAACAAATAAAATAAAGAATAGGTTTGACCTCTTTTCTTCCCCTGTGTTAGTCCAAAATTGGTCCTGAAAGTTCCCAACATGAAATTATTTTCTGTAGTTTCTCCTTCAAAAGGGAGGTCTAGGATTAAACTTGTCACCAATTATTGCTCCACCATCCTGTGCCTGTGTCCAAAAAATGTCTATTCTAAACACACAATGTGACAGAAATTGGACAGAACGATGACTGCTGAGCAGTAAGAACAAATATTCCCACCACCTGATAACATGTTTACTCGATTAAAATGGGTATCCACCCTCCCATAGCAAGAATTTTTAATTTTGTAAACATGTGCAGCAGAAAAAAAATTGTGATCAAAAGGGCTCTGCTGTCAAAAGCACAACTGAGGGTAGTTCTCACACCTGAGAAGACAGTGGTTGCACAACGCTATAATAGAGTTTTAAAAACCCATAAATCCCTCTAGAGTTGTGTGGCAAACTTACCTCTCTTTCTGTGCCACTGCAGATATGAAATATTAATTAGGCTGAACCAATTACTGATACCAATGCAACAGAAAAACTTGGTAGGTTGATATGTCTGACAGAGATATTGCTACTTCTGCCTGAACTGAGATTCATGGGTAGGAAAACCTTCCAGTTGCTCAGACTTCCTTTATTAGGAGCTTTGGTTTATTTAATACAAGGTGACTGTGAAGTGCTGATGTCCTGGGTGAGCTGCACACCTCCAGGTCTGACAGAAAATCAAATGGAAGTGTAGAAATGTTTTTGAATCAAACTTCTCTGATGCCTTTGAAAATCCTCTTTTGTCTATCTTGTTGCTGTTCAGCCCGCATTGAAAATGGCAGATCAGGAAATTTATTCATGGTGGTTTTGAGATTAGAAAAGATAGGCAGTCTTTCACAAGGGGTATTTTAAGTCGAACAGATTTATAATTAAAAAAAAAAAAGAACACAACACTCTCCTTTTAAAATAAATTATTGCCTCTAAATTTTGTCAAATAATAGCTGTTGCTTCAGCTTCAAATCCAAAGTAATCTATCAGCCAGAAAATTAACCTCCCCTATGTTCTCAGTACTTTCTTATTAATACAACACTTCTGGACACACAAGCCTTAGCTTTTGTTATGTAAATGTAGCTGGGGCATTTCTGTTCTCCTTATCACTACAAATAGGATAAAAAGCACATTATTAAATGAGGATATTTACTCTACTGATCTTGGCTGTTGAAATAATATGACTCAAAATAGGACACAAGAATATGTAAGGAGAAAAAAGGCAGACCCCACTTTCAGCCCTGATGCCCCAGAATCATCTAGCTAAAAACCCACACAGGCATGCTCCTAAAAATGGTGCAGTTTTCACAAGTTGTGAGCATTTCACTGAAATATTCAATATTAGCTGAATGGTATTAGTAATATGTATTCTATGGGAAGCAACTGAAGTCATTGTTTTCATGAAAAAGACCCAAGATTTAGCAAATCATAATAGATTGGATAAGTGGTTGGTCCATGTTGTTCCACTAATTTACTAATGGCTTGACTTCTGCTAATTACAGAAGCACTGCATGACTACAGTCCTCTGGTGAATCGAGAAAAGAAAAGATCGTTTGCTTGAAGATACACACATGCACAGATGTAATAATTTTAATTAATATAAACCTTACATTCTTAGGACTGATTTTTTTCCTTCTTTTTATGTAAGAAATGAAACTATGGTTATTTATCCTAACAATGGATAACTAATTCTCATAAGTAAACATGAGCATTACAGTGCTCTAGGCTTGAAAATGTTGAGAAAATAATTTTAGCCACTAGCCTTTGAGTCAACAAAGTCAAAAAATAATAGTCAACACAGCCCTTATATTGTGCAGCTTTACAATAGAGAAGGAGTCCTTCTGGTCTATGAGCAACAAAGATTCAAAACTGCATTCATATGAAAGAAAGGATATGAAAACCATAAACATAAGCTTTTCCCTTCAAAATGATCCACTCAAAAATTCTACCAGTTTAAAACAAACACCAAAAATTAAACAAATCACTAAACTAGGTAGCATTATTTTATGGTACAAATGTTCCAGCTGTACTCACTTTACATAGTGTAATCACTATAAATTTTCATTGTTCCTGAAACCAACATTGGGTGGGAATGAAAAAAGTAAATTTGAAATATATTTATCACCACAGAAACAAAACAGGTTTATGCAAACCTATTTCTAGCACTGGTAAATCCATTTCAATTAAGTAATAAATATCATAGCTACAATATTAGTCGTATTACTGATGATAGTTATGACAGTGTCTAATTTTCAGAGGCATATTCATCATAATAATAGGGCTCACCTAATTCAAAAGGACTTTGTGAGGATTCATTAATATTTATACCCATTAGTGCTTTGGAAATAACAAGCATTATATTATTTTAATTTTTACACAACTAATTAAAGCAGTATGAGGTTGTAATTGGAGCCATAAGCACAAAATCTGTTAATTCCACATAATAATCAGACTTGGACAAATAGTAAAAAATAGTAACACCACCAATAACAATATGCTGCTTTCTATAAATAATGCTTTTTCCTTTCATTCATGCTCTAAATACAAAATCTAGGGTTTGGACTGGGTCTTTCTGAGGTCTCTTTGGTCCCACCACTCCCATGAGATCTCTGGCAACAGGCAGGGAGAAAAGAAATACTAAACTCACCACATAAACTACTCTAAAAAAATAGTTGGGCCTGCTCTAATTACAGTGATGATTAATTCTTTGCAGCTTTCAGCATTATAAAAATGCATTCCTTTAACTGCAAAATAGGTAATAGCATCTGTTGTATCAGCTATAAAAGTCTCTAAGCCCTAATTGTTGTTCAGAAGACTTAGCAGTTTGGTCCGTATTAATCAGCCAGGATTTCCTGTGTGTAATTGCTCTTAACTAGCTCAAGCACAGTAATGGACTGGTAAATTGGAAATGAAGAACAAACAGCTTTAAGAAGAATCTCGGCCACTTTATTTCCTCTCTTGCATTATGACAGCTACTCATAATAAAGACAATTAAATATTCTCTATTTAATGTCTCACCACACCACTCAAGAAAATAACTTTTCTTCTCATTTACTTTCCTCTGTGTCTTTTATCACCATTACATGAACTCCACTGGTTAACTCCGACGACGACAGAAAGCTACACAAGCCTGTGGGGTGTGATTAGTCATGATGGTTCGTACCCCGCCACTCTCCCAGTCGCAGAAATGCTATGGAGGTTAAGAGGTGGTTTGTCACTTAGCTATTTAGGAAATCCCTTTTGGAGACCACGGAGACCCACAAACGTCATTCCAGCCCAAACACCGGAGACCTCTGTGTCTCCGTGCGATGTGTGCAGGGAGCATGGAGCTCATCCAGCAATGCTGGTGGAGCCACGCGCTGGGCAGGAGTGGCTTTGACCTGCCACCATCAGGGACAGCCTTGACCCTCTGCACCCTTTCTCCACGGGTGTATTTATTTCCCAAAACTTCATCCTGTCATTTCAGCCTCAGGTTGGACCTTGCTCTGGTGTATAGAAACAAAAACCAAACAAGCAACAGAAAAACTGCAAGAGTATTTTAAAGACAAAGAAGCCTGGCACCTTCCTTATGACCTTTCCAGAAAAAGAACAAATCTTCCGTGTTCAAGGTTAGAAAAGCTCCCTATTAGCACAAGGCTTACCCAGAATATTGCTGCCTGAAAGATTAAACTTCTGTAAATATAAGCACTGCAAAAAAGCATTTAGAATGAAACCTGACAGCCCAACTCGCCACAACTCACCCACACCAGTCTCACAACCGCCTGCCAAGCTTCCTGGGAGAAATATATTTTAAGGAACACACTTTAATTCATCATCCTCTAAGACGATGAAGTGATGCAACAGGAAAACACACATTAGTTGCCTCAGTATCTTTGCAAAATAGGTGTCTGCCAGTTCAGGGATGTGTTATTCCAATGTGAGTGTCACTGCCGTTACCCAGACCCAACGCTGAGCAGAGGCGCTTCTGTGCAAATAAATAGACAAACCTTACAAGGACGCTATTACTGGCAGGAAATTACTTTGTAGCATTTTTCTTAAAAATATTTCGCTTCCTTGGAGTGACACACTATGCTTTTCTATTTTGACACTTATTCCTAGCCAGTATTAAAAATAGAGGCTGAATCTGTTCATATTAGATTCCAGATAAATGATTAATTCGGATGATGTATATTAAGATATTATACACATATGTAAAGGCAGCACACCTGTATTGTGTAAAAAAAAAAAGAAAGATGAAAACACCTATACTCACAAACAATTAAAAGGCAGCACATCACACTTTTAAATGGCAAAGCATAAAGCAACACTTTCCGACACCTAAAAAATAAGTACACAATACTTTCGATAAGTTTCTTTTTTGAAAGTATTTGTAGAATTAAACTTTAAACAAATGTCCTGTGCCAATACATTTCCTGAAATTTCCTTTTGACTTTGCAACAAGGACAACTGCCCAAGGCTTTGCTAATCAATTTCTTGTGTTGCAGAAAACAGTGTAATTTGAATTTTGTCCAAGAATACAGTTTGAAATGCAGAAAATGTAAAAAGCTAACTAGGATGCAATTATTTGTATCCACAGCCTGCATACCAAGTGAGAAGAAAACCAAGTAATTTAACAATTATTGCAACTTTAATAAACAAAGAGCTGCCTATCACGTCTTAAGGATGCAATATTCAAGAATGAATCTTACTACACCTCTATTAGTATGCTTCTGTAAAAAAAAAACAAAAACAACTTAGTATCCTTTATAAGCACGGATCTTAAAGGAAAAAGGAGTTTTGTTTTGTTTTGTTTTGTTTCAGACTATTTCAGGAACTCTTGCAATCATAATCTCCTATATGAATACTTGAACAATTTGCAGTGCTCTCTTACACTGAATATATGTCTAGTCACATCCTGAAATCTTCCCAAAGGTCCTGTTTCAAGCTTGCCACCTTGGGTGTTCCTTTCTGGAAGAGACACGGTGTGAGGAAGGGAGCACCTGGCTGTTCTCTTCTCCCGCCAGGCATCTAAAGCACCAAAACCCCAGTGTTTTGCCTGCACCCCAAAACCACAGATCTGCAAGCACTGAAATGTAGAGAGGAGGATGTGGAGGAAACGTGACCAGCCCATGACTTTCTGTTTCCATTCTCCTCTTCCTCCATTGCCTGAATTAAGCATTCCTCTGCAGGTGGAACGCAAAGTCGGAGCTGCAGAAGCCTCTGTAACTTTGCTTCTTGCAGGTACTCTGAATGTGCAGCCCTTTTGAGGGGTAAATGTTGAGAAAGAAAAGGGAATTTCTTACTACTGCTTTTTAGGAATGAAACTTTTTCTCTCATTATAATTTTTCTTGTTATAGGAATTTTTCACTCGTTCTCAGAGGAACTGAGGAAGCCCTCTCTACTTGGGGCTCTTGCAGCTTGCACAATGCATCTGAGGAGTGTCAGCACAGGGCTTCCACAGCCAATCTCCACTAAAAGAACTGAATTTTATAAACCACCTCTGGCACACAAGGCAGGGGGGCTTTCAGGCAAAGGCTTTGCTTGCTTAGTGGTCATTAGGCTGTCTTCCCCGTATTTAGATTTAACTTAACACTTCCACATCTATCTCTGTCCAGAACTCTGCTAAGTTCCAGGTAGAGTGAAGTTGCACCAACAATGATTTCCCAGCAAAACGTCTTTATGAATTACCCCTAAAGTTTCTGATACAGTTTTATCTGAACTTCTTCCAACACCAGGCATGGTTCTCCTGATTTTTGTACCACTGTGAGTCAGGAATAACTCTAAAGATGGCAGAAGAGAAATCAGATGAGCAACAGAGCCACGACCTCTACTATCTAAAGGACCAACAAATTTCCTTTGGTTAGCAGCTGAAACTAGATTTATTTTATGGAAGAACAATTACAGTTGCTGGTGAATGAATTATTTTTATTTTGAGGAAGTGGTGCAATTCTAGATTATGGAAACAAAATGTATGGGGCTTATAGTTTATCCAAGTAGTACAGCATAGCTATCATTCAAACATTTCAGGTCTTATACCAGCAGAATTTAAAAAGCAAATAAATATTATTGATGCCCAAGCACTGCTTCCCATGTGTCTGATTCTTTAGTCATTATTTAAAAATGACTCATTACACTTTTCTCTTTTGAAGTTTGGTAGAAAATTCACCTTAATCTAAAACTTAGTAGTAACCCAATGGTGATTTCTTACGAATGATTTATACCTAACCCTCTGAGGAAAAGGATTTATAATGAAAGTGATAGCTCAACCCTAACTGCAGCACTGGGAACAGTGACACCATAATTAATGTATTATTTCAGTTGTGGGAGCCACTGACAGTTGCTTTTTGTTCTTGGGAAGAAATTTATAGTGTGACTGAAAAAGGCACCATGGAAAAAAAACTACACAGAAGAGGAATAGAAATCCCTGTAGCCTGTCCTTACAATCCTCCTCCCAAAGGCTATAAAATCCTGGCAATGACAGTGTTTCCTCTATGGTGTAATTTATACCTTTCTCTTCTACTAGATGGCAGTATGACATGCTCTCAGAACATCTAAGTGAGGGGTTTTCGTTCTTTCTTTCATAGGAAGCAATTAATTTAAAATATCATCTTACTGGCATAGAAGTGGGGGGTGGAGGGGAAGCCCACCACTGGCTGTTTATTTTGAAATTGAATCTATTTACTTACTGGTTCCACATTAAAAGCAAAAAGTGCATATTCCCGGTCAGGTGACACTTCATATCGAATAGCCTTTAAGGAGACCTAGAAAATAAATCACAGATTGAATTAAACATTTTTCAGTTTGCAAGCCAATAACATTTAGAACTAATTGTTATGACTACATTTCTAATGATGAAGGATACTGACAGACTAAATGTCTTGAAAAATAATGCATCACACCTCTTTTCAAAACGCAGAAATGTTACGTAGGCACATATATGCTCCCATAAGAGAAAGCATAACTGCATTGTGACTCAGCTTTCTCAAAAATCAGAATTTTCCTTACAAACCTACTGCACAGTGGCTGGTGGGGCAGCTGTGGGCAGCAGACAGTAGAAAACCCTGATAAATGACAATTCATTAATTCCCTCTCATTCCCTGCAGTCACTGGCCAAAGCACTGGAGATAACAAACAGTAAATACCTGCTGGAGCAAATTATTATAAAGGAACACCACTACCTGTCTCAATTAAAACAACACTGAGGAAAACTGTCCCATTTTCCCCAGTTAAAACTGTCTTTGGCATGCTGTGGTGATACAGCCTTCCAGTTGCACGCTGACCTGGATTCTGCAAAAAGCTGTGCTGTAAGTCTTGCTAACAAGAAGAGATGCCAAAATACCTCAGAATTGCCAGGAATTACCTTTTCCCTGCTCCACTTACCATTTGTATAATGCAGACATCCCTTCTCTTTTCTAGTGTGTTTCAATATAGCACATTGCTGGCACACCAAGGTCAACAAGAGGTGCCACAAACACGCCGCTCATCCACTGCCTTTTAAATCTCATCCTCTCGCCTGACAAATTAGATGCAAGTCCCTGAGACATTCCCGAGGACCAAACTGGAAGGGCAATTTGGGCTTCAGGGGAATGCACAGGCTGGAGGTGGTGCATGAGGAACCCGGGGGACAGTGAAAGGCAGAGGGGCCTGATCATAGAATCATAGAATAGTTTGTGTTGGAGGGGCCTTTCGTCCCCCGCCGCTGCAATAAGCAGGGACGTCTTCAACTAGATCAGGCTGCTGAGAGTCCTGCCCAACCTGACCTTGCGTATTTCCATGGAAGGGGCATCTACACCCTCTCTGGGCAACCTAAAGGGGTTGATGGGCCAGCGTGGATCAGGGTGAGGGATGCCAGGGGAGTGTGAGAGCCAGCAGTGTCAGCGTGAAGACTTTATTTACTGTTATATTAATAACACAGAGAAAGGAAAACATGCCAAGGTAGCAAAAGTTTTTTTGACACAGGGTTGGGAAGGAAGAGGAGAAAGATAATATTCCTGGATGAGGTCTAAGAGTGGCTTTTGTATTGCGACTTTTTGGATTAATGTGGAGGTGATGTTCTGCAGATTTATTTAGTGAGAGGGCAGAGGAGCAAGGGTAGAATGGGCAGTAGGGAGGCCATGGCACGAAAAAGTAGGATTATCCTGTAACACTGTGCTTTTCTTACAAATGGCAAAAATTGAAAACCAGTGGAATAAACAGAGCCCAAACGGAAGCAGTTTGACTTGAACAGACCTTGACATGAAAGGAAGCCAGCTGATTCCCTTACAGGATATGTAAAGGAAAATTCCCCCGTAGCAGAATTGTAAAGAAAGTGGTTACACTCTGGTAAAAGAGGATTGCTTATGTGATGTAGCAAAAGTTGAAGGCTAAATGGCAGCATGTGAAGTTTAAGGTTGGGTCCTGCAATAATAATTCAGTGATAAATTCTTTGTCTCATTAAAAAAGAATTAATACTGTACTTGAGTTTTGTATGAGTCATGTACTCATACTGCAAAATAAAATCAACCTGGAATGTGGTTTAGTAGTTTTCCTGTAGATTTGCTTTTGAGTTTCTAAGGCTGTTTTCTGCAGATCCTGGGTCATTAAGATAAGTCTCTGTTAGCTATCCTCTGCTTTTGTAGTTTTGTAATGTGTTGTGGTTTAACCCCGATCAGCAACCAAGCACCGCACAGCCGCTCGCTCACCTTCCCCCCGCCCCGGCGGGATGGGGGAGAGAACCGAAAAAAAACCCCCTAAAACCCGTGGGTTGAGATAAAGGCAGTTTAATGGGATAGCAGGCAGGTACTGTGTAAGTGACAATTTTGCCAGGATGATGTGATTCATATCTCTTTGTTGGAGCAAACATAAGTGTATTTAACTTCAGAAATTAACTTCTCACAGGAAATACTGAAAACATTCTGGCACTTAATGTATTAACTTCTGTCACAATGCTGGCTTCATCTACTATAAAAAACAATGCTACAAAACACTTTCATCATTATAAATAATACTCTGTATCAGCTGTGAATTTATTTTTTTTCATGCACTTTAATAGCCACCTACTAACATCTCTTCCCAATAATTTCTTAGGGTTTCTCTCATACGCAGCTCCACTTCCATTCATCAACACTATTCATTAACAACACTGAAATTACATTTCAACCATTAGGCAAGAAAAAACAGTAAATCCACAAATTAAAAAATAAGTGTTTGCATGGAGGAATGAGGAGTATGGTACCAACAGACAGTAAATTGTATCAATTGTCTTTTCTAGTAAGCATGCTAAGACGAGAATTATGCATCTTTCAATTATATATGATATGGAAGACTAGCTTCAAATATCTATTTGATACTTGCCTGTAGTGTGAAAGAAACTGAGCTTGCAGAATAATAACAAAAGCTGGAGTTCGATTTCATATTACCAGTCATTGCCTAGCCCATAGTATTACTGGTGTATTGCTTCTCCTTGACAATATACGAAGTTGAAACCCAAGTCATTTTCTGCTTTACTGATCCAACTGCAAGAGAACTGTGAAATTCTGCTACTCGTTATAGAAAATACTTACAATTTTTTTGTTTTCTATTAATATTGTTGAATTGTTAGTTTCGACATTCCTCAGAATCACCGTGCCATTCTGGTTTCTATAAATGAATTCATTATCTGCAAGGAGGAAAAGAAAGGAACATTAAGGAAAGCTGAAATTGTCTGTTTGTGTAGAACCTAATAATGGGCTTGAACCAAAAGTACTGCTGGGAACTTTTCTCTAAAGAACACAGGGTTTTGTTTTGTTTTGGTTTGGTTTTTTTAATGCAGCCATTGCTGTGATGCTAAAGTGGCTTCCAGGCCATGGAACAACATGGTTAATGTTTGTCACATGTTTATTCTGCCACATGTTTATTCTGCCACACTTTCCCAAAGCTGAATGCAAGAGTGTGACCTGTTTTGAATGTACATACGCAGCTTGCTATATTGTCAGTATAGAAAAAACACAAGGTCGAAAAACATTCCTTATGCTTAAAGGTTTCCAAGATCCTCAGTCTCTGTAGGAGTTCAATAAGCCAGATGCCTAGAAAGTCTTTGAAAGTTAAAGGCAAATCAGCCTCTAACAAAGCAGATTCTTGAACCTAATATGGTGCAGATCTTCCAGCTCTGCCTTTTGTCCTGCAAATTAATACCAGGAGATGCATGCGAAGAAATTGTCATTTTCACATAGAACAAGACAAAACAGCTTGTTCCTATTGCACTTTGGGATTACCCTAGTGCTCAGAACATCTGGACAAGGACAAGAATCCCCCACAGTAACTGCTGCACAGGCAGGAGATAGTCTCCAGCTTAAAGCTCAAAACTTATTTGACAGAAAGACTGGGGTAGTCATATGAAAGAGACACCAGATGAGGGTAGGGTGGCAGGTCAAAGGTTCAGGATGAAAAAACATTACAACAATAAAGGGCTGTGATCTTGTCAGATGTCATAAACTGAAGTTCAAGTCTGATCAGTGCTTACATGCACTGCCCCACAGGCAAAACATAAAACGTAAGTCATAAATCCCAAGCACATTGTCATTAAAAGCTTCAGGAGCTCTTCTTGACACAGGAGAAGGGTTACTGTTTAGTTTCAAACTAGCTAAACTAAGATTGACCGCTGATGGATCCTACCAAACTTCTGCCTCCAGTTTCAGCTAGGGAAGCAATTCCTCATTTGCCTGCTCTCACTGTGGCTACCATGGTGCATCCCACAAGTGTTAAGGACACATGAATGGTTTATGGACCCATTACCCATGGGTTGTCCTGGGATCAGTCAAAGGTGAGTTTGAATCCTGCCAGATTTGTAAAAGCATGGACCAAACTCATTGTAACCACAAACTGATGCACACTGTCCAGCTCAAGGTAACCTGCTGAAGACAACACTGCATCCAGAGACACAGTTCTTCCATAATTTTGGTGTACAGACTTATCATATTCCCTCTTCATCCATGTTTCAGTCTTCTTTAATTTCTAAATTGGTGATGACAATCCTTTTCACAGTCATTAACCAGCTTTGCAAAATGCTCTGAAAGTGCAGACAAAAAGCTTCTACAGTCTACGTATTACTATCAATAAAAACAGCCATCTCCTACACATCACAGTTTTACCTGTAAGTGTAGTAAGAAAAAAATCTTTCTGAGATTGGGATGAATCAGATTCCGTAAGGCCAAACTGTTGCTGCAATATAGATGATCCTGTCCAAACAGCAAGATTTTAGAGACTTAAGATTCTGAGTGTCCAAATCACAGCAGCAGCCCTTCAGACTCAAAGTTCTCAAAACCTCTCTCTCTTTTAATTATGGAATAAATTTTATCAACACCTTCAGTCCTGAATAAAAAATGCAGGATCTGAATTAGATTAAGACTTGCATTTGAGACCAGAGTAATGAAGAGAGTTCCTGTTTGGATTTGACAGTATTAAAATTTTGTCATTAGTCCTGGAGTGTTGTCCAAGGCATTTTCATAAGCATGCCTGATTATATTCAGGACTTTAAAATATTGCTCCATATGATTTGTGACTGAAATAAATGAAGATTTTTCAGCCTGGAAAAGAACTGATTCAACAGAACTAGGACAGAAGTCAAAAACATCGTAAGCAGCATGGAGAAGATAAATAATGAAAGCTTGTTCCCTGCCTTTTCCAAAATAAGTATTGGGAGGTACTAAATGACACCAGCCAGTGACAGCTTCAACACAAATGAAAGGGATTACTTCTTCATGCAGAAGGTAAACAAGCTGTGAAGTCACAGTCCCAGAGTAGGGTGGGTGCCAGGATTGCATTTGTGTCCAAACAAGAATTAGAAAAATGGAATTAAAAACCATCCCAGATTATGGGTCTTGAGGGGAGATGCTTTTCAGAAAGCCCTTGAACCTGAGATTGCAAGGGACTAGAAGCATATCCTGAATTATCACCATAAGAAATTCACTCATTTTTTAAAACCTTCCCTAAGTGTTTCCTCATGTCCCAGGCCAGATACCAGAAGGGACAATCTCTGGGGTCTGATCCAGCACTGACTTTTTATAACATCAACTTCCAGATTCTGTGTCCAGATTCTGAAGAAACGCCTTTATGTCAACAATTTAAGAGGTGGTACAATAAAAGATGTTAATGCTTCCTACACACCTTGCCCACTTATATCCTTTAGGCCATTAAGGCTGAAGCATCATTTGTTATATGAGGAAAGTGCACAGTCCAAACTTTCATTTTCAGGTATTCCAGAAATAACAAGAATAACTAGGCTGACAGGCAGAATATTACCTAATTATCCGACATTTTGAAAAAGATTACTGCTTTAATGATCACACTATGTCAACAGCACAGAAAGTTTTCCAATTACATACTAAGTTCTAGATAGAAAAATCATATTTTAAATATGGTCAGCAAAGCATTTGGATAATTGTAAGCTTTTCAGGATATTTCCTAATTACAGAAAAAACTAGTGACGAAACTCAGCTCAAAGGTCAGTACACAGGTAAAGTAGCTGATTAGTCTAATGAGTGCGTGGGGCTGTTAATATTTGGTAGCTGTTTCTTGAGCAACGCATGAACTGATGGAAGTTACATTACTGGCCATAATGACATTGCTACTAAACTTTTATTGCTCCCTATGCTCCAAAAAACCATAACACTTTAATAAACTGTGAAACTTCAGGATGATTGCATAAAAGTTGCTCCATAGTTAGAAGTAGGAGATGAAAGACTTTCCCATTATTTGTTAAAGTGTAACAAGTTTAAAATCAGGTGCTAATCTGCTGCATGTATGAATAAGGAAGAATAAATGAAGCAACCCTGATTTGTTAGGGCTGTAAATCTTGCTATTATATTCAATACAAGCCATCAACACAGCATCTGAATTAATGAACAGAAAATTGGTCTGTTTAAGAGAAGAACAGTTTGATCTGCATTATATTCCAAGCAAAACACTGTGAGGTTTAGCTGGTCTGTAAGTCGTATTCTCTTAGTCCTCAACAGAATCAATGAATAACATTTTTGAACTTCTGTTTTGAAACGTGTGATTTGTTCCAGGGCAAGAACATTTATTTAAATGGGACACACCTCAGTCAAAGACGAAAAAGCAATGCAGCAACCTCTGTCTGTAATGAATTCTGTCCAGCGAGATGATGAGAATTTGCAGCCTGATTTATAGCTGTCACCGCAGCTGATAAAGGTCATCACTGCATCTCATTTTTTATACCTGCCTTTCTTTGGGGTTGGTGTTCAGTGTAAATGACGCTGAAAATTGTAACTTTCAGGCATACAGCCATTTATTCCATTATAAAATGGATTTCTTCAACAGCAGAGTTCACTTCACCAACTCCACCCCCCCTTCTTTCAACTTCCAGGAAATTGTCTGGTTGGTACAATATATTATGTGTCTGTGAATGTGGACACAGATATGTAGTCACGCTTACAAAAGTGACTGATTACAAAAAGCAAAGATTACCAGCAATAACAGAGCAGCATTGGTGTTGTACTGAGTGAGTGTAGAGGAATGGGGGGTCTTTGGCAGAAATTTTTAAAAACCTGCTAAGCAGAATGGGTGAAATCAGGAAACCCAAGACCAATGATATATTTCCAGTGCCAGAGTTTCCCAGCTTCTTTGTAAACATCTTTCTTAAATTCAGTCAGGAAATATGCACACAGCCAGAGACAGGGAGCTCACGTCCCTTGCAGTTGCTGAGCCCTCGCCGGGAACAGCACTTGAGGATTTCCTTCACCTGGCAGCTATGCCCACTGGCCTCTTATTAAGGGTGAAACAAGACAAAATATTGGGATTTCTCTTAAGAGAATAATGCATTATGCACTATGGCCCCAATGCGGGTTTTGCATTTTCAGGCACGCTACCTGGCCAACTCTTCCTAAGGTTTTACCATCAGAAAAGTCACAAGGTCTCTGGAAACCTGCCCATGGGTGCTGCCGTGATGCTGAACCTGGAACTGGCAACTGAAACTCAGGAGAAAGATCGTGAGGCTGTCACCGGTATCATTTGAGGACCCCAAATCATCAGCTCAAAATGCAGAGGCAGTGTAAACAGTCAACAAAACACTGGACACCACGGATCATTTGCAATGATATAAACCAAGGGAGTACAGAAATTCATGGACAACTGATAAACTGACAGATGTTAAAGGAAAAAGGCAGGATATACCATCTCTCATCCCTAATGCAGGGCTGCCTCATTATGGACCTCTAAAAGGGGCCAGGCTCAAGTGCAACATAGCATCAGCTATTGCCGTGGTTAGAGACCCAACACTGGGCTAGAGGAGCACTTGTGTGAGCCAACACTGCTTCTTTTTACATTGCTAGGTGTCAGGCTGGGCACCAGACTAAACAGCTCATCACAGTGAACAAGAAGGTCTGGGACAATGTTACTTCTAGAAGGAGTAAGTCTGAGTGCTGGCAGTGCGAAGAAGTTGAAGGAATTACATCCAGCTACAGGAATGCAGATTTGCATCAGTGTCAGCGCTCACGAATTTATGGCTGTACAGCTTCTCTGATGAGACTAAGTACACACTATGAGATGAGAGACAGGTTTATAAGATAATAGGAGGACCCGCATGCTTTTGAGGAGAATTTTCATTACCTGTCAGAGATTATGGAAAGCAGAAAGCAGAAATATGTGATAAAATTTGAGAAGAAATAAGAATTAAAATCCAGATCTAAAAAAAAATATTTTTAATGAAATTGTAATTTTCTATCAGTTTAGCAACTGACAAACGAAAAGCAGAGAAAAACAAGTTATAAAATTCACAATTAGCGGTAAGATTTAGTAAAAGGCAGAAGGTAGTATCAGGACTGTTAGGACAGCTCCAGTCATTTAAAGCCACAGACTTAGAGGAAAAGGCAAATTCTCAAGCCCTGTAGTTTCAGATCAACAGACATGAAAGATAATTGAATGAGTCTCAGTCTGGTGAAAGTCAGCATTGAGGGAATTATCGTTCTCAAACCCTAAGATTAAGGAAGATTGGTGAATAAAGGAAATTTAAGTCCTGAAGTTGTTCTGAACCATTTCAGATAAATGAGCCTCCAGATACCAGCATGACCAGCAAGGTTGGCAAACAAATTATCCTGTGTCAAGAGAGCAGATGGCAGCATGCCCCATGGGAGTGAGAGCACATCGCCCCCCAGGGACTGAGGTCATGCTGCACCAGGCCACATGTGCTGCTGGGATGGAGCTCCCTGCTGGCACAGTAACGTCATGGGGCCACCAAGGGAGGACTGGCACTCTACTGTTATTTCTCATCCCTGCTGCTGTAGGAAGGTCCTTGCTAGACCTGACCTCAAGTGTGACCCATGGCAGCTGGCAGGAAATTTGCATCTGATGGGCTTTACAGTAGGGTTAGAAACCCTGAAAGAGTCCTCTGAGCTTTGCAAGAAGTAAAATCACTGTATTCTGTTCAACCTGATGAAGCCAATCACTGCAGCTGGAAACGAGTCAAGAGCCTGATTTTATCACACTTTCTCTTCCAAAAAAGAAAAGGTGTTGTGGGATTTTTAATGACCCAAAGCAGTCAGGATTTTAGAGTTTTACCTTATATCTGAAGGGTGAACCTTCCACCAGCCCTGCAGCCCTGCCTGCCATGGTGCAGGGCATTACTCAGCAGTCAGCCAGGCTGAGCCCCGCTTTGCTGACACGACGGCAGCACCTGAACCAGCTGAGGGTTTCTTGGAGTCCTCCCAGGCAGGTATCAATCAGACACAACTGGTTAACACTCACCATCTAACAAGATAACGGGCAGGAAGGTTGCAACAGTAGGACAGGTTTTTTTCAGAGTTGGTATTTTTAGACTGACAACGACGTACTACAAACATATTCATTTGGAAAAATACATGAGGATGAGGCAGTGGAATTAAAATTAAAAAAAAAATAATAATCTTCCACTTGGTTAGCATCCCAGTAAGTTTTCTGAAGGGCTGGGTGAGCCCCAGCACAGTGGATGGAGACCAGAGGTGGGGAAAGGAGTGGGTGTGCGCCTCAGGTGGGCTCGGGCACCTCACAGCCCTCACCCCCAGCACACCCACACTGCGGCCAAAGAGAAGGGTCTGGCCAGAGAAAGCAAACCTGGATTGTCCACAGCAGACCTGTGGCACACAGGGGAAAAAAATACCGGCTTACAGCGATTACCCATGTTTGCAGGATCAGGGCAGGCTGCCAGCTGACACCGAAATACAGTATGTCTCTGTGGGAACAGCGTCACGACTGAAGCGGGTACGCGGGCAGGCTGTGGGCTTGGCAGTGGGGGGTGTTTGCTGCTGTGACTATCGGCATTCGCACCCGCACACGAGCCCACGCGCAGCAGAACCCCGAGGGGAGAGAACAGCCTGTCAGAGCCAGGCGAAGCACCAGGCGTGTACGGTAAGTACAGTCATCCACACAGCTCACGTGAGCATCTCGCATGGAAAGTAAACTGTGGGGGGGGGTTATTGTTTTCTGTAAAAACAGAGCTTTCTGAGTGACGCAGGGGAAGGAACAGGCCGAGCTGAGGCTAACAGGTTGCTGTGTGTGGGACCAAGATCTTAAAAACACCCTTAATCCTGCCAGATGCAGCACAGCACAGGCCTGCTATCTTCAGAGACTGATTTTGAGGGAGAGAGACTGAGGTTTTGGGAAATAACAGAAGCAGAGAGGAAAATGACAGAACAGGGTAAAGTCACAGTGGAAACAAAAACTGTCAGAAAAAACGCAGCAAACATTAACAAGAAGCATCAAAGAAGAAGAAAAAGGTTGAGCATGATGTAAGCAGGGAGAAGAATGAGCACAGACAGGCTTAGAGAAATACTTCTTTTACTTTGCTTTCATGAAAGGGGAAATTGTATCTTGTTTAGTAGGCCTGCAGGATTATTGGCCCACTGTTGTGGTTTAACCCCAGTCGGTAACCAAGCACCACACAGCCACTCGCTCACCCTCCCCCTGCCCTGGTGGGATGGGGGAGAGAACCGAAAAAAACCCCTAAAACCCGTGAGCTGAGATAAGGGCAGTTTAATAGGACAGCAGAGAAAAAAGGAAAGTAGTAATAATAATAATAATGATGATAATAATAATAATAATAAAGGAAAATACAGAACAAGTGATGCCCAATGCAATTGCTCCCCACCCGCCGACCGATGCCCAGCCCGNATGCATTTAACACTATGACCCGTTGTTCTTTCAAGAGATGCTGCAGTGCATCTATTTGATATTTATCGCATGTACCCATAAACAACTGAATCTGAAATTCCCTCCCCAAAGCAGAAGCCAAGCCTGTTTTGATACTGAGCTGCTTTCCAGAGAGAAAAAGCAGGGAAGGCTTCCCATCCTTTGTCCCCTGGTGCTGCAGTAAGCTGGCTCTGTGATAACAGAGAGAGGGAAGGGAAGGAGCACGAGTGGTGAACGACAACAAAACTCCATTTCCATAACCATGGCTTCACCCCACCCTCAGTGAGAGCTGGTCCTTGGGTGCTCATAGACTTTGGCACTTGTAACTTGTCACAGCTCCTTGCTTTTTGCCTTCAATCCACCCGCCCTCCATCAGCAACTCCTTTTTCTTCAGCCTTGTTACTCTGCAGTGCAGAAATAGGTAAGAGTCTGTTATACTTTGTGATGCTGATGCAAGGGAGCACCAGGGGACAGAGAACAGCTTGCCTTTAACAACATCGCTATAGCCTTTAATTCCAGTAGACAACTGAAATCCCATTTTTATCTTTCTGGCATTATAGGTCATTATCCTTTTACTGTTTCCAGCATTTTTTTTTCACATGAGAGGCTGAAAGGAAAACTTCTTTAAATAGGTGATTTACCGTAATTTAGCTAAATGCTGTATAACACATCGCATTGGTACATTAAGTAAGTGCGACGTGATAGAATGTGCTTTATTATGCAAGAAGTGGTTTTAATAGCGCTTTCACAGTAGCACTAGTAAAATAAAACACAATTATAGCTCAGGAAAATTCCCATATCAATGTGCATCTCTAGCAGGCTTGTAAATTAAATTGTCAAAAGCTTGAAGAAGGCTGAGTCCTGGGAAAACTTAAAACTATAAAAATCAGTAATGCCAGTCTGTTGCTCTTTTTTGTCTGATCCCAAATCTTTCAAGATCCAAACTCAGAAAAAAGCTTATTCGATCTCATTGAGAGAGGACCTCAGCACCAAGCCTGAAATCCAGGCAGAGCACACCTTTGAAATTTCAGTCCCAAATTTGAAACCAGGTACAATTCTGCTGCTGCCTCTCATTTGTGAGACTGAACTCCACTTCAAAGAGCCCCAATCTGGGAACTCTGTAGGCTCAGATCACGGCTTAGTGGCATAGGCATGAAAAACTAAGTCTATGTGAGAAACAGAGAACTCGTTTCTACTTCAAATAACTCCTCTTCCCTGCTTCTACATGCTTTTATAACACATGGGGCAGGGGGGGAGGCGGGGAGGTACACTACAATTAGGAAAAAAATGAATGAGAAATCCTCTGGAGTAAATCCGTTTTGACTCTATCCAGGACAAATCATCCTGATTACAAAACTGCTGCAAAATCCTAACCACAACAGTAAAAACATGCATCTTGTTGCTTGCTGCCCTCAGTTTATCTCTCTGTAATGACTGACAGCAGAGTGGGGACTTTGCAGCACACTGAGCTGACTGGCAGATTCCAGAGCTGAGAAATCTTCCTCAGAAATTCTCTGCCATCTTCTTTTCCTGTTCATTTGCTCATAGCTCATGCTATGTGCTCTTCAAACCCTAGGCATTATAGCAGGAAAAGTACAGACGACCCCTAGGTTACCTGGGTCTGGACAGCTGGAGATACCAGATTACACTCGTCCCTTTGATTCCCTGCCAGAAACTTCTGACATTCACCACTGGCCAAAAGCAATTTAACCCTAAAAAAATAATTTCCCAGGAAATGCTCCCTGATGCTTTTATGCACATCCCACATATTTTTTTCATGGTCTCACCATGCATCTGAACAGCAAAACAAAGTGCAGACAACAGGTAGTGTGTATCAGCTCAATCCCGGCTCTGTAATGTGGCTGGCATGGGTGGCACAGCCCCAAATAGACAGCAGCACAGACTTTATTGGGAGTATAAAACCCCCAGGGCTTTTTCCGTAGTAGTTGTTAGCTCATATGGGAGCCCAAGGTACCATTCCTGCTCGGTCGTCCCCACCTTGCCTGCTCCGTGCGGATACATTTGCTCCAAGCACTCCCTTGTTGTCCCCCAGGGCAGCGCAGCATCACTCGGCGACCTCTCTCTTCTCTGCGAAACGCACCGGGTCTTATCTGCCTCATTTAGTTCGGCTTCACCCAGGGGAGTGCATAACCCAAAGTGTTACACATAAATGTAATAATCCATTTGACACTGAGAAGAAAAGGAATCCATGAATAAATTTTCATTAAAATGTGACCCCACCACTTGCTTTCTTAATTCCTCTGTGCATTTCCTTGCCTCCTTCTCTTTGCCCCTAACCAAATTACACTTGTTAGTGGCCGTGATGGAGAGAAAGAACATATAAAGTGGTTGTTTTTCCTTTTCATTATTATTATAGTGGGCAGAGTACAGAAATTTCAGTACAGATTGAACGAGATCTTTGTATATCAACAAGGAAATTTTCTGTGTATACAGCTCTGGATAAAGTTTTATCTTTGGGTGCAATATTTCACCATCCCTTTTACGCTTCTCTATCATTTCAGATGTGTCTGGCGAAGTATGACTGTGCTGAAGTCCAATTTTAAAAGGAGTCTGGAAAAGCCAGGGCCATCATCCTGACTTCAGGCTTTTGAACGTCAAGGCGAATAAGACATGAAATCCAACATCCTACACATTTTGGTTACCGGTGTATGATTACTGGTTTTGGACTGGTCACAAGAGGGCACCATATTACAGAGCCGATGGAAAGACTTTCAACACTTGCAAAGAACCATTAATAAATAATTGAATGTGATGCTGGGCAGCGGACCTGGCAAGGAAGAGCACCTGGAGGAGAGCAGAGGCTCCCCACACCCAACAGCAAGGAAACCGCTAACAGGAGGAGCGGTTTGCAATTATACATACAGTCCCACCGTTTTTAAACTAACTGATGAGGGAATGAAAAAATTCGTGTCAGCTAATCGGCTTGCCTGCAGTGACTAGGCCAGCTCCCATACCACATCCCAGAAATGATTCCTGAATTTCTTACTTTAGCTGTCCTTGTTTCTATTCCTCTCTCTGCCAAGGAACCATCGTGCATCACTCACTGCCTTGTGTGATCTTGGTCTTGAATTGATATTGACTTTCTGCTAAGAAGGCAAACATGCTGATGTAGGTGCTGAAGCAAAAGAACTGATATGAACACCTGGTTTAAGTGCAATGGATGAAAAATGGCTACCCCAAAAGAATGCCTGGTCCTTTCTTGAAACCTGGTCAACCTTTTGTCCAAACATATCTTCTCTGTGGGTTTTCAGTGGGTTAATGACTTTCAGCAGATGGCATTAAAACCAAAGAATGCCCTTTTTCAATGAAAAGAACTTGACTTCTTCATATTTTTCTTTATTTTCTATATCCTTACATAATTTCTTTGTTACTCAGGGCAATTCTTTTTATCGTGCATTTGCATGCTTCTATTATGGTCTTTATTCTTCTCTGGACCATGTCTATTCCCACTACAACCTATCTTTTTTGGATGGAGCAACACAAACTCACTGTAGTGATCAAGGTGATAATGTCCCTCAAACTGGATAAAAACATGCTATTTTCAGTATTGTTCTCTCCTGAACATAATCCAATATAATTTCCCCTAAAAAAGTTGATTGCAGCAGAAAATTGATTATATGTTCTCAGTTTCCTAACCTAGGAGAAGGAATGCAAATATAAAATATAGAATTCTAATAAATCCTCTCATGTTTTCATACTCATACTATTCTGGATTTATAATTTAGCCCTATTAGGCATTCTGTGCCCATTAGGAAAAAAATTCTGGAATATTACAATTATTGGTATATAATTCTACTTGTAAAAATGTCTTCCTTTGTGAGGCATTAAAAATAGAAAAGAAATAAAGAATAAATGTTAAAGGTTAATTTGGTTTTGGGCCATATCTTATGCATGCTACCAGGTTTGGTATCAGCTAAATGCTTCGAGGCAAAAGGTAATAGTAAGCTCTCACAAATGCTGCCCCTGAAATTAAAACCTGGAAAAAGGAAAATACAGAACACATGGTACAAATATATGTACACATATACTGTTTATGATCTTTTAAAAGAAGGTTTTAAGATATTTTTTATGTCACAGTTCACAGCCTGCACTCCCACTGGGAAGGAGAATCAGGAAGCAAAATATACCTCCAAATTTTTAATAAGGATCCTGGCTTATGCACACGTCTTCCCAGAGATGTGTCCTGTACAATGTGTCAGTCCATCAACCAAAGCAATAATATGCACCAGTGAAAACAGCTTCACATGGCCCAGCGTACCTGCATTAACCCCACTGTGGTGCAGATGGGCCAGCTCAGCGCTCCGCTCTGCTGATGTTGCTAGCTGGGTGAGCAACCAACACCCGCTGCAGGTGCAGGTTTTGGATATGGGCTCTTGTCCACTAGAAAGTAGGCAAATTGGCTGCTAAGAGAGAATATGTGTTTATTAGGGCAATAACAAATTGGACTATTGGAAAAATTTTTGGACACTTTGTCCAGGCAGAATTGGTGGATGTTATATATGTTTGTCCACATCTTGCTGGCTCTTCTCAGCCCACCTGAAGGTACCATGGTATTCAGATATTCCTACAGTGCCTGCACGACAAAGCCAACACTTCCAAGCAGCACCTGGACTGACTTACTCTGCATAAATGACCACACTGAACATAACTGCAATGAGCCCAAAGTCTCTTTGAACTGCTGGTTTTACCACCCCTGCAATGTACAGTTGATTTTTTACAAGGTCCAATGCATACCAAAACAACCATAATTTATCCAGTAGACCCAAAATTCTGCTGCTTATGGGGAAACTGTTTCTGAGCTGAATTTTTTTTTTCTCTTCTTGGCTGGAGCTTTGAAATTTCCCACTGCCTTTTTACTAGACTTTGTTTACTTCTTTTCCATCCATGCTGTTGTAATCTGCCTTCCCTGGAAAGTGAAAATGCCTTGAAGATGACTATCCAGATTTTGTGAATTCTTACAAACCTTAAGCATTGACAAATAAGGTATAAGGCTTCAAAAGAACCTGATATTTTTAACATATCTTTTCTAATGATATTAAACATTGGTTTCTTTTAATTTACCTTCCAAATATGTTTAGCTTTCAAAGGTTCTTTTTGATGTAATTTAAATAATGTCTTTGAGTACTAAAAATTTTAAGACTTATTTCATTATCTTTTTGAATCAAAGTAAGTATTTTTGGAAGTCACCTGTCCCCAGAAGCTGGGACTTTAGGTCAAGTAGCAGAATGATAATTTGGCATCATACCCAGCTGGCAGAGTTGTGAACGCAAACTTCCTGCACAGCCACACACAGACTTGGTTACATGTTCAGCTCTTTCTCGCCATCAATCAAATGTTCTAGGGAGTTGGTTCCCACTCTCCTTTTCCTTGCATTTTGTCTTCCTTCTTTCACTTCTTCACATTTGTTGTCTTGAGTTCTTTTTTTGCTAAGCATGAGGCTAGAAGTGCCTTTTAAGAGGTGTTATACTCTGATAATCAGGGATTGTTTCTCAGCATGCACAGCCACTTCTGTCTTGGGATCATTTACAGGACCACCTTATTTTCTATCAGAGATTATTCCTTGTTACTAGCAATGGAAAGAGGTGTCAGCAAAACAATCAGTTTTAAAACTCAGGGCATGATATAGACTCAGTGCCGGCTTTATGTAAAGCTATGAAAGTCCTGCTGGGGAACTATATTGCATGATTTTATGGCATGGTGATCACTGGATGCTATAATTTGGTACTGGGACCTATAGATTTTAACTCTAACACAGTGAAAAATCTTTTGGCTTTTCTTTGAGTTCAAACAAATTATATTACATGCATGCACATGCCTTAAAGTGCTATGAATCTCAAATCATTTGAACACATTTGAGAAGCCAAACCTGATACTTCCATGTATTTCTTCTGTGTAGTTCCCACCCCATCCTCTCTAAAATGATATATTGGAGATGGAAAACATTTGAGAAATGACAAGGATGATCCAAGGTACTCATCTAAGGGTCAACAAGCAAAGCGAACAGGAGCAAACTCCCAAGTAAGAAAAAGGAAGCATTCCCTCATGCAACAGGTCTTAGTCCAGTGAAACTACTTGATGAAAGACATGGTGGATGCAAGAGGCTCTGGAGGACACTTGGCAAGTGACTTGGAAGAGAAATACATTGGGGTTACTAAATAGAGAAACTACAAGACAATCCGGTAATTCCCTAACTTAAAAAGTGAGTGAAGCTTGCTACACTCTCACTTGTCCTTTTGCGCGTGCATATTGCTTCTCACGGAAACAGGATTCTGGGCTGGGCAAACCCTTGGTCTCTTTTGCTCTTAACTAAATTTTCACTGATGTGAGATCTGTATATCTACCTTGTAAAGTGTAATTATATTCCCTTGATCAGTGATAATTATCTAATTTTAATTTATTTTAATGAATTTTATAAGTCTGGTATTATTTCTTGTAAGAAAAAGAAAAAAAACCCACTGCTTCTTACATGTTCAACAGCTTAATACAGTCAGGAGATCCAAACTCACCAGAGACTTTCTTTCTTAGATAAGTAAATCTTTGCCTGCTAAATTTTCAATTACAAATATCTGATATAAAGTTTAATCACCAGAAATACAGTATTTCCCTTCTCCAAACTATGAAATTATGGTATCTCAGTGTATATTCATTTAAAGTTCATTAAAAGGAACAAGTGGAAGAATATATACTGCTCTAATTATACTTGGTAAGCACTCCATATCCAACAAGTGTCCAAGAACAGTGGAGCAAGCTCCAGGAAAGCTACTGAGGAAGGAGAATGTGCTTTGCACCGAGTAAAAATCTTCAACAAGGAATCAAAATCAGGCAAAGCAGCATGAAAAATGTAAAACTGTCTTGTTGGTTTTTTTTAAAAAAAACAGTAAGCAGGTTGCCTCTTACAGGATAGAGAGCACATAAAGATAAACAGCATCAAAAGACATAAACTTTTCTGGAAATCTCTATCGAAGGTATCAGTAGTAAGTTATAATCAGGATCAGCTGCTTACCAAGAGGCCCAAACACCCTGAAGAGCTCTCCTTTCTCCATTATCCCTTTACAGCCCTCTTTTGAATGTGCTTCTTGCCCAGCATATCCTGCAATTACGTACCTTCTTCCCCCTGATTTTTCCTAGATGCTTATCTCCTAGATAGTCCTTTCCCAAAACTTTTCCACCTTTACTCCAGCCTGATTCTTAGGAAAACCTTCAGCGAGTTCATGCAAACCCTCATTCTTGATCTTCCTTTCCTATGGTTCAAAACTGAATTCTCCACCTATCTGCCCAGATTTTCTTAGCAGTGCTGGATCTGAATGCAACATATTTCTTATGCCCTTCCAAAGCAACCCTCCACATGGTGAGACACTGCCAAACTCCTGAGCAAGGAGAAGACCACCACCCACTGCTGAGTCTGGCTTGCTCCATCACTTGTGAGCCAGATATGGCTTTCCTTGTTTCTCTCCCTTGTCTTTTCTCTGCTATACTCCTCTGAAGAGGCAAAGGAAAAAAACCTCAATAACTTTATTTTAGTACAAATTCAACCAGCCAGGCTGCAATTATGACCATCCTTTTAAAGGCTTATCCAAGATAATTTCTGCCACAGCAGTTCCCCCTTCCCCAGGGGCTGGGGACAGCTGGGAACTCATGGTTACCCGCTTCGCAGGTGTCAACCAGGGAAGTGCATCTAGCAGTGTCCCAGTGTACCTCTAGTTGTTCACCTGGATTTCTAACTAACACCCACTGAAAGAACACCTAATCCTTCTCCCAGTTAAACCGTTGTAAAACCAGTGCCTTTCCTTCAGCTTGGAGAGCAGCAGGTTTTGATTTCAAACAGCTTTGAACAAGATGAAAAAAACCCAGATCCTTTTTTAACTGGCTTCAAACTGTTAAGCACGTAGGCAGAACTACCGTGTGCGTTTCTTTTCTTCCAGCAGCAGAAACACCCCTGACGTGAACCACATCTTCAAAAGTCCCCCATGGATGCAGCTGCTCCCCATGGCAGCATGCTGTTTCCTTCCCATTTCCATTCCTGCTGTTCTCCTTTTTTTTAATCAAAAGGCTTCCCACTGTGAACTGGGTGCAGTTGCAGTACGTCTGCCTGGCTGGCAGGGCAAAAGGACCCAGCACTGTATTTAGCAGTTTTGCATTAGCCACTGACAATACAGAGCAGGGGAACACTGCTGTGCACCTTGGTGCGACATAAAGCACGATGATGAGGAGGAGCAAAGAGGGCAGCTCCTACCTAATTCCCATAGACTTTTACTTCAAATCTGCAAAATAACATAACACACAAAGGAGCCCAAGTGGTCCTAGTTTTCACACCTCTTACAGCTTCAAATTATTCCCCAAAGCTGCTCCTCGCTAGCAGACATGGCCATGGCAGGAGACATCACCTTGCTTCTGAGTTACTTTGAGAGAAAAGCACTAATTTTAGTGGAGCTGGGCTTGAAAGGGAAATGGGGAATCTGTTTTTGCTAATGGCTATAAAAATTATAGGAAACCAACTTTCTGGTCCAACGTGTGAGAGTGTGACCATCATGTTGATTGCAGCAGGTAAGTCTATTTTTCCTGCTCTTTTAAAAAAAAATCACTGGGAACAGAAGTAGGCAGTTACGGAGAGCAGGAATTAGTAGAACCCAGAAAAGAAGAAGTGAAGTCCAAGGACATCCTCTGCCTCTTCCAGACATCTTTCATTGACTAATTGTTCCCTTTGATATTACCCTAGCAACTGAATGTATTTTCCAGCTCTTCATCTTAGGCCATTAAGCCTTTTCTCAGGCAACTTCACAGTACCGACTTCCAGGCTCATTTTCACCCTTTGCACACCTCCAGCTCATGCCCCTCCTTGCACACCACCACGATCCTCCCCACTTGCCTGGGCTTCTCCCCCTAGTGACTCTGCAGCCTATCCTCCCTGTGCAGCATCACGCTGCCAATGCCCTCCTCATCACTCGCTCCCTTTCATGTCACTTCTCCCAGGTGACCTTCATGCCACAGGCCCTGTCCCTGGGCTGGACTCTTCACTCAGTCTGGCATGGTGCAGGAATGTAACAAATATAAAGCTATCACAGTGAATGTCTGAGGCTACTTATTTTGGTACCTCAGGAGGACAGTTGACTCAGAGGCTCAACAGCAGTTCGTGACACGCAGGGGAATGGTTAGGGTTCAGCAGGCTTTGGAGAAATTAGATTACCTGTGGAGGCTCCTAAACACAGGGTTCGGCACACAGAAAATCTTGGCCTTCTCAAGACATTAAACTACTCAAAACCCCCACAAACAAAACCCCCTATTTGACCATTACAGTGTTACTTCTGCTTTTCTAGGGTGCTATATATTTCACAAATAGGACTTTCTCCATTTCATCTCTCCCTCCAAATTCAGAAGTTGCTGTACACACCAAAGGATAATTTTCTCAGTCTAACAGCAGTGTGTGTGCCCCACCAGCACCCCAGCACTATAGAGAAGCTGGAAACTGAGGGTCTGCTAAAGCCAAGGTACAGAGCTCCTCCCCAGCTTGCTCCTGAAAGAGCCAAATGAATTTCTCATTTCATTCTCTCTAGCAGTAATGAACAAAACAGCTACCTGGCAGAAATTCTCTCCTCCATGGCCTATTACAGTGTGTTAAAAAGCCATTAATTCCTGGGTTTACTGTCTTTAGTGAATAGGTTACTGTCACTACTGAACTTAAGGCAATTGCCCAGCAGCTGAAAGGCAGGAGCAGGGCATGTTCTCTTCAGTGTTCTCAGAGTACAGATACACAGAAATCTCTGAAAAAGATGATCCAGGATGGGGTCTAAAATCAAAATTATGGTTCAAATGGTTTAACATTTTCCTCTTTTCTTTCTCATTGGGGCAGTCATGACAGAGCATGAGCCCTTATCTATTCTGCTTTGGCAACATAGGATGTGCCTTCATGAAGGTGTTTAGATTAAGAAGATTACTCAACTGTCTCTAAAGCCCATGGATACTTCCACTGACACCAACACTACCTAAAATTTTGCCATGTGCTTATTTAACTAGCATCTATGTCTTCCTGAATCACCACAGAGGGTTTCTGAAGGCCATGCCCAGCAAAACCTCCATGTGGCGGTGTGTGAGCAGCACTGCCACAGAATTCCATGAAGTGCTAGACCAGAAAAGCCTCCTTCAGTCCTTCCCCTGTATTTTCCTCTGGTCCACACAGTGTTTTCCTTTAGAGCCCTGTCTTTCCCTCAGCATAAGGTTGCCCTTACTGCTCCAGGTGTTGTGGGGCTCTTTGTAATCGGAGTTGGAAGTTCACCAAAACCTTAAACACTGCAAACCAATGTGCTGTACTCCAGGTAATTTGCTGTGTGTCTTAGAAAATATTTCAAGAACGTTTGAAAAGCCAGAGCACTCACAAAAATACTGCAAAACTAAGCTGCCATGAGGTAGGATATGAGGTTTGGCACACCAGAATTGGGAGTGGGACAAGTTTTCTTTGAATCACTAAGACCAATAAACCCATTCACTTAAGCCTTTTTAACACATATTTAAAACACATTGAAATTAATTAACTAGTATCTCTGTTTAGCAAGGTGGGCAACAAAGAAAATATTACAATAGAGTAATCCAATTTTCTTTACGCCTTCACCAGATTTACGCTAACAAAACTACCTGTGGGCAGTTTCTAGCTTATATTCCTTTAACATAAGACAGGAACTGGGGTGAGCGTGCGACCCTCTTCTGGCAGCACCTGCGTTCAAGGGTGTCTGCGCAAAGGTGTAGCTGCTTCCTAATGCAGACGAGAAACACGGAACGCAAGACTGAAAACTGCACTCCAATCACAAACAGAAAGATGAGTTTTTCTCTCATGCCAACAGCCCAATCTTGCTGAGCGAAAGGCTCCTGCTGCCTTACAATTAGGATGGTCCCTTAGAAACAGTCAATCTTTTGGTCCGTGGACGAGCAGCCTGGAGAAGCCTGCATTCCAGCTCACTATGTTATAGCTCTCTAGCAGGACAATTTTAGTCCTAAGGGCTGTCAAAGCAGCACCTTAACACAAACCTTTTTCACAATGAAAAATATTAACACTTACGAAGTTCTTAATATCTATGCAAAGCAAACTATAATTCATTTACTCCACACGCATCTGCATCATTTGAAATGCATCAATGCTTTTATCAATACAGTGCAATGGATTTACACTGCACAGAATAGACTTAGGGGCATTTGGGCTATTCAAGTACTGTTGATCTGAGCATTATTACTAAAGGTAAACTGAAATAAATTACTTCAGTTACTACATGATGATTTTTTTCAGCATGGTAAATAAAACTTATTAGTTCTAGGTCATTAAATTCAATATTAGACTTTAAAGCAGCCTAGAGATTCTATGATGTTGTTAGTAAAACATGCAATAAAACATGTTCTTCAGTATTAAAGATAAAAGAATTACTCTATTGTATTTAGATATTAGTTATTAGTGCATTTTTCAGAAGGACTTTTGAGATAAAAGCCTAGCTGCCATTCTCAGATGTAAGCTAGGCACGCAGTGGTTCTGGCTCTCACCGAGTGGCAGGTTTCCAAATAACTGAGCTGTTTCTGAAAATGCCATTCAGAGTCTTTTGCTAATTTACCCGCTATTCCTCTGGATAAGAATAAATACTATTTTGCTGGTGTTGCAGGTGAAGCAAGTGGGCAGGAACCTCAGAAAGCAGGGCTTGATTTTCAGGGTTTTTTTAGTCAACGTCCTGTGACCCCAAACATGTCCTTTGGTGTTCTGTGCTTCAGTGAATATATTGTGATCTTCCTTTCAAGCTTTATTCTTTTCATGTCATTACAACCTTTTCATGTGGCTACAACGATGACTGTCTCGCCGTGTCTGGCCAGTGCCTAGCACAAAGAAGATGCACTCCTAGTTGGAGCCTCCAGTCGCTAACATACAGCCCCAAATCCTGGCAACAGCCACTGCTACATACACTCTGTCTTGCAACATGCCAACAGCAAGGCTGGAAAAACATCCTCCAAGAAGTAAGTAATGACAGCACGTTGCATCCAATCAATCGCAATAACCACGGGCAGTATATTATAGGCTGCTATTATGATTTTCTAACTACAGCAGCAGCCAAATACTTTCAGTGTGAGCAAAATGTATGTGCCATTAAGTACAAAGACAGAAGATAAGCCTAAGTCTCCGCAAGTGGTGTACATGATTCAGTCTCCACTGCTTACTTTGACGTTGGGCATGATTCTACCTCCCCGTGAAAAAGGGGGAGTGCTCCTGAGATGCAAAGGGACAGGAAACGAAGAACAAGGGGTCAAGTTCACAGCTGATGGGAATTACTGCAGCTTTGTAGAGCCACACAGCACTCATAACCCAAATGGCTTCTCAGGCCAGGTCCAGGTAATGACTATGAATTATTGTTTTCAGGACAAATCAGTCAGCTGAGGTACTCTTCAGCATGAAATGCAGGTACCCTTCTTTATCCCAGTTTTTGTCCACCATTACAGGAACATTGCAGTATCCCATTGAGCTTTTCAGAAACCTGAGCTAAAATCCCCTGTGAGAGGAATTACAGGAAAAGCCTAGTAATTGTGAAGCCTAATTACAAAGTAATGTGGAGCTTGAGAGCAGAACTGCTGAGCAGTTAGAGACTGGACTAATGAGTGGGCCATCTGTCATCTGCGAGAGGGCTAATGAAAGGCCAGCACAGGACACTCCTGTCGGTGTATGGAGGAGGATATGTAAATGAGAAAATGTCCAAATACAACATTTAAGATACACAGTATGAAATGAGCTGCTAATTGGAGCTCACATGCATGCTTAGCATATGGACAACATAATTATAGTTGTACAGTAAAGGGAAGTTCACAAATGGGGATGGTAATAGAACGGCACGGGGTGCGATACACTGAGCGATGAGCAGAAGAGCGCAGGAGGCGACACAGGATGGATGGGGCTGGAAGAGAGATGCAGCTTGGATTCTTTGCACTTGGATCACAGGGCAAGGGGATGCCGTTTGATCACCAGCACCATCTCAAACTTCCTGTACTACACTGCTTTATACCTACTATAGTATATCATATCTACTATACTGTACTACTATATACTATGCTGTCCTGAAAAGCAAAACCTTCGCAATAAATCCAGCCTTCAGTTACACTACAGGGCAAATCTAAGCGGTAGCAGTCCCTGGAGGTGGAACTAGTAAAAAACTCTGGAGCAGACAGTTCTGGTCTATGAATGCATTGCTCCCCTCCAGAGCACTCTTAACTGAGTCAATGACAACAATGTTCAGGGTAGTAGATGACAGCAGCTAATTAAACAAAATATTATTTACTCTCCTGAAACCACTGGATAAAAATGCAAACTGGAATTTGAAATCTGTGGCATCACAGAAATTGTAAGAGGTTCAAAGTTCCATCTTTGGCAATCTCTCACTTTGTGCAAGTAAATTTAATTGCAATTCCAATAAAAAAGATGCAAACATATCCACTAACCAGCCGTGAGTTGCAATTGAAAGCTTAGAGAAAGCATGTAATCTTTGCACTGAAAGTGTAGTTCTGTCAGCTTTGAGACTGTTTGCCTTCTTTTTTTCTTTTTCCCCCTAGCTCCTTTGAAATCTATGGAATGACAGAGCTATCAATCAGAAATACGTTATTTTTCCAATTTCCCACTGTGAATCAAGAAAATGCTTAAACATCAGCTCATCCCATGAGTTTCAGTGAGCTTTCAGCATATTTTTAAATGCCAACCTGAATAGAAATACTTTTTTTTAAAAAAATTTAATTTTAACACTTGCTCCAAGACTCATTGAAGTCAAAGGAAAGACCTTGCTCCTTCAGAGGGCCTGAATCAGCCACTCACTTATGAGGAATAACATAGATATTTTACTGACTGATCTCTTTTGGAAGCAAATCCCTCAGATGATTCAAATACTACTAAATATGCAACACACTTCATCTTTGGTGAGGCTACCAAGCTCCCATCTTCTGCAATAATGAAGAGGGAAAGGAGGGAAAGAGAGCTTTGAAGAGCCAAAAGAACTGAATTTTGCAGATCTCTGAAAGACTGTGATATTTTGCTATATAATTAATAGGAGAAGAAGGGGAAGAAGGATGGACAACAGCTACCTATATTTTAACAATTGTGAGGATTCCCCACCAAACATCAACTTATTTTGTGAGTTGACATGCAATTTTAAACATCCAGTTTTTAAATATGCAATTTTTCTGCTAAGGCATGCCAGCACTCTTGTTATACTAAGTTTTATTAGTTTGGCTTTGGCATTTTCAGGGTCTTTCATTTGCTTTCTAAAAACTGAGAGCAAGAGAGCAATAGCAATGTGTGCTTGGGAATCAGGCTACTGGTCTTTCATCTTCCTTATCAAGGACCGTAATCAAGATTTCACCACTTAGCCAGCTAGAGAAAGCTGTGAAAAGCAACTACAATGCAAAAAGTAATTAATGTTGTAAAATGGCTTTGGGTCCTTGGATGAATGACATCGCAGATTACCATCTTGCCCTTAAATGCGAAGTCACCCTTGGGTAAATCTACAGAATATCTATTGGCTTCATAAAATTTCTCTATCCCTATCAGTAGTATTAGTATCACAGCAACAGAACAAGTCCTTCTAAAATATCTATACACATTTGGCAACACTACTTTGTGCTTTGTCCTTTACAGAAACAATATTTTAGTAATTTCAGATCAGGCAAGACTGATGTTAAATTGCACTGGAGTCATTGAGAGTACATGGGAGGAAAGAGATGGATGTTAAAACATTCCCTATTGGCATCTTAATAAAAGTTTATATGGCACCAGTATGTGATCATAATTGGAAAACCATAGGAAATACTGTTTTTTCACAGAAGACTGCAGTTTTGTGGAAAATTTGCCTTACGTCCATGTAAAGCTATACTCATCAGAGAAGGGATGTTATACATATCTCTATGGCAATACTTTGTTCTCCGTTCCTGTAAAAGTTTATTTAATTCATTATCATTTCCTCATATTCTAGCAAATAATAAAAAAAATAGCAGTAAAGGTCTCAAGAAAGCACCTCTTCTTTCATTAGGGCCATTAAGGATATCAGTGCTAAAAAAGGGTGCTAGACAAATAATTCTGAATTGTAATGCAGCTAATATTTCTACTATCCTTATTCCCAGAGAGTGGTTATGGGAAGAACCACTACCCCAGAGTATGAAACCTGAAAAAGAGGTCCTGCTCATCAGCAGATGTGTTTGTGAAGGTGCGTATCATCTGCAATTGCTTCCCGCTGTAGTTGAATCGGTGGGTGAAGTTGGAGACAGCTGTGCTGAGGGCGGCTGGGGAGCGTGTTAATTCAGCACTACCCTTTAACACTCTCTCTTTTCATTACAGGTATTAAAATTGTTCCCAATGGGCATAACAGACAAGGAAAGCCAAACACATAGAAGGATTTGATCCAGTTCCCCATTAAATTCAAAAGAAAAACTAATAACTTCAGTGATAAAAGAAGTTGGACTGGAACCTACATGAACAGCATACCACAAATCATTTTATTCTAGCCAAAGCTTGTTCAGACTGCAGCAATTTCCAGCGAGAGCTGGAATCTACATCCACCAAAACAGCTCTACTCCAGCAAATACTACGTGCATTAATTCACATATTATGTGGTTTTCCCCTGACTAGAAAACATAAGGCAGCAGAGGATAAAAAGAACACATGGATTGTGTGCAAGCACCAGCCCAGCTGCTGCTGGACCACTGCCTGTTGCTTAGCAATGCTTCACCTCTGCCGGGAATATAAACTTGAAGTTTTGTTTATTGTAAAATAATGAGTGTGATAGTGCTCCAGCCACTCCTTCCAATCACATGCTACATCACCTACTGAATGCTGGAAGCTCTTTGGGACAAAGGCTCCAGTTTTCAGTGAGCCCAGTGGAGAGCCTTAAATAAAAAATTCTAATAACAGACCAGTGGTGTTTGCATATTTATCAGGAGGATAGCTGGAATAGGAATTTGAGGATTGAATTTTTGGACATACTTCTGATCAACCAGCTCTAGCTGCCCTTGCTTGAGCAGGGAGATGGACAAGATGATCTCTTGAGGTCCCTTCCAACTTCAACTACTCCATGATTCTGTAATTTCAGGAGCAAAATAAAGAACAGGAGTGTAGTGGGTTTGCGTGGCAATGTTTTCGTAGTGGCTGGGTGGGGGACGGTCTCTTACAGGGGTGGCTTCTGTAAGAAGCTGCTAGAAGCTTCCCCTGTGACCGATAGAGCCAATGCCAGCTGGCTCCAAGACAGACCTACCACTGGCCAAGGTCAACCCGCCACAAGGAGGAATACAGAAGTAAATTAAAAAAAGAGATGCCCAGACAGTGAGGAAGCAAAGCAAAGACACCGTGACGCTTTTATGCCTCACTCACCAGTTATCCATTTAGCCTCTGGGTCATGAATTTTGAAATCATCACTGAAGAGATCTTCCACTGTTATCTTCTTCTTCTGAGACAAGCTGTTATCTTCAACTGTAAAACATTTAAAAACAAACTGCCATTACTTCTACTTTGAAATGTGTCTGAAATTACAGCAACTGCAAATAGTGCCATGTCATATCTCATTTGGAAACAGTCTACATTAAGCTTTCTGTCTCACATAAGCCCCTTCCCATTGCCCATGTTATAAAAGGACCACGTAGTGGTTCACAAACAGAAACCTCCTGTTTTTTCATTTATGTCTGAACTTAGCAACTACAAAAAGACCAAGATATGGTCCAAAAGCCACAGTTTTGGACGTAACCTGATCAAAGCAATTTTAAAAGTCATGAAAACACACCTCTAGATGTCATAGCGCTATATAACACCAACTATTCCAAAGAAAATTATAGCTACTTAACACTAAGACTATTCTGAAATCATTAGTTATATTTAAAAAAAAAATTAAAAGAGAACAAGCTTTGATAGCTTATATTTTTATTTCCTTAAAACTGTCATGCAGAACTACAGTTCAAAAGGTATTTAGCCTCATAAGGGCTCAGAGAAATTACTTCAGGAATTCACAAAATATTTTCCATGGGAATCAGATACTTGACTGCAGAAATATTTTTGAAAAATCTATGAGACTTAACCCTAAATCTTTGGGTGTCGCATAGCTGGCCCATACTAATTTTCATTTTTAGTGCAAGGATATACGGTTTCATTTGCAAACATGGAAATCTGGACAGTTTTTAAATTGAAGAACCAGACTACCAGTTTAAGATGCTGTCAGATCAAACTGTAATAAACAGTGTCCTTCATTTTGTTCATTCTTCCTAACTCTACTCTGCAGCTTTTCTCACAAAGAAATACTTGTTGTACGTCTTCCTCCATTGTCCTTCATACAGTCCTCTCTGCATTTCTCATGATTCAGTCAGAGATTGCCAACAGATTTCTGATGCAAAGCACAATCTGAAGAAAATGCAGAACTAATTTCTGTCTGCATATATATTATTGCTAAAAGGAAATCTGTCTCATCTAGGATGCCTCCAAGACTAAACATGCATGAGTCAAACCAAATAAAAGCAAGGCACAAATTTAACCACTTGAAGTTTGCCACACCTAGCATCTTCTCCTGCACCAAAATTATACCTTCTTATTTCTATCACCACCTCTCCACCATGTAGCAATTCTCATAAACACAACACAGAAACTCCTGGGCCTGTAACTGAAGTGTTTATGTTGAATCAACGGATTCTTGGGCCTTACAGATGAAGAGTATATATATTCCATCACAGAACCCTATACTGGGTGCTTAGTTAATATGAAAAAGGAAATTTTTTTTCAAAGCTGAAATTTTTAGAGAAAAACTGAAACCATCAATTTTTATTAACATATTCTTTCTTTTCTTTTTTCTCCCAACAGTACTTTTTTTTGTTACTACAAGAAGACACCTTCTAGAAATAATTTGTTTCCAATGTTCAATTTTTTTCAAAAAAATATTTTCATGGAAACCTTTCAGCCAGTTTAAACACATTTGCTCTTTAAAGGAACGTGTGAGGCCACATTCTCAGTATTTCCACAGCAGGTGCGTGTGCCTCAGCATCTCTCCTTGCTACAGCATCCTCATGCCTGAGGTCTATTGGTATCATGCCGCCTTAGCTATCTTCAACATTTTTTAGTACTAAAATTGTTACATTGACTCACTGGTGATTAGAAACAGTGGAAAAAGACCCTCTGAAGCCATTAGAGAGAAAAAACCTTCTTTACTACACTAAATTGAAGCCCCTGAGCCATCTGAGACCACTGAAAATTACCTATGAACAATGTTTTGTTCCACTAAGAGGTGTTTCAATATAAACTATCATTTTTACCAAATTAAATTATATTCTTCAATTTTCATATTTTTTCTAAGTCTGATTGCGGTTTCAGTCACATTGCTCAATATGGTTTCCAATTACCAAGACACATTAATACAAGTCCTCAGCCAAATCCCATTGTGCGACAGCATTATGCCAAGTTCTTCTGCATAATTTTATATATTAAAATGGAAAATACATGTCAAAGGAACTCCAGGAAACTGTTGCAATTAGCTCCCACCATGGTGCAAGGTTCCAGCACCACCTGGGGAGATCAGGTGGTCAGAGCCCACATACAGGGCTGGGCTTACAGCTGTTTTAGGTGCCGCTTCCCAAATGCCATCCTGAAGGAACACAGACACCCTCTTCCCCACCATGAGGGCATAAGGACAGGCACAAGCAAACCTCTGTGCTGGAGATTTGGGAAGGGGAAGATCTGGGAAGTGGGAATCCCTTCTCATTCTCCCTTTCTGTGCAGGATGGACACAGCCAGTCTGGGAACAGCACCACGTTTATACCTTCACAGCACTTCAAACTCATTATAAGGGACAGCAGGAAGAGGGAGAGGTAGCAAGTGAAGCGCACACACCCAGGAGCCCCCGTAAGGCATGTTCCTTGTTGAGATTCCCTTACTGTCTCCTGCAGCGAGCCATAATAGCTGCAGTAGGTCCTGTAATGAACCATGGACAACACTAATCTCAGCCATAGAGCTTGGGAGAAAACAAATAACTAAATAATCAATCAGTCAATCAATGATTTTTTAGTAAAAAAAAATCAGATTTACTGACCTTTCATCTAATACATATGTAAGCCAGAACACTCATTAGGAATGCCTATTGCATTCCGCTGGCCCCAGTGGAGACATTTACAGAGGAAGAAATGCAATTGCTGGACCTCAGGTAGTCCACCTTCTCCTGAGCAACTCTCTCTGAGCATGCCTTAGGGTGTCTAAGCCAGCTGCTGGATACAAGATGTGTCCACAGCCAACTGCAGAGACCTTGAGACCTCCTTGGTTTTATGCAAGGAGAGGATCAAACACATGCCACCACCTTTTTCACACTCATGTCCCTCACCCCCAGCAGACCCAGATGGCAGCTGCCAACCAGGGCCTGACAGCACAGTAGCATGGCAGCAGTGCAGGTGGCACAATGGCTTGTGATTTGTGTGCCAAGTCAGAAACCTACCATCCAAACAGCAAAGCTACATGCTGAGAGAACCAAGTGAAAACCATGTCCGTTTTATTTTTTCATTCAACATTAAAGGCATGATGGGAACTCCACATTGATCAGACCTTTTGGGTTCATCTGCCTGCACCTCTTCCTTGAAGTCAGTGCACCCAAAAGGACATGGGTTGAACTGATAAAACCTTGCTCTTCAGAACACAAACAGAACAAAGATCCTCTAGAAACCCAGAAAACTCAAACAGAAAATGGCTATGAGCTGACCTCCCTGCCTGTTTTGCCTCTGCAGTACCAATCCTTTCTTTCAAGCTTCCTCTCAACTTTAGCAATGCTCAGAGGCTGCTTGATGGGTCAGAAGGTTTCAGTCACCTTTGAGTGCCCACATTTGTTTCTGTCATCCCTGGGGCTCAGCTATGGGCCAGTCTGAGATGCTTTCCTCACACACCTCTTTGGGTATTGTGCACATAGGTGAATGTGTGTCCATGAATGTCCACCTCTTGGCAAGCTGGACCCAGTACACCAGGAGCTACCTTTCCACCTCAGCATACCTGCTCAATCCCCAGGCAAACCTGAGCCCCTTTTCCCCCAGATGACCTCCCTGTACCTAAAAGGCAGTGGCCAGACAAGGCAAACAGGCAGCCTCTCTCCCTTCTGTAAAATCCCCTTTTTTTTTTGATTGGCTTATAACATACATTTATATAGAACAATTATGAACAAACAAATTACACTCCTGCACAGCTGGTCACAGGATATTTTCTTGCTCTTCCGAAACAGCAAAAGTCCTACAAAACTTACTAGGCAATGCATTTAGCTGTCTGACAGCATGCTGTGAATAAATGCTAGGCAATGACTACCTCAGTACCACCCCTGAAAAAAGATTCCTATGAATTTTGTAAAAATTTTTAGTGTGGAGTTGGGTGTACTTTCTTTTTTTCAGCTAAAGCTCAGATCTGAAAGGAGCAAACTTGATGTATATCTCCAGAAAGCTTTAAATATGAGGAAAAGATGTGCAAAGAGTCCCTTTTTGCCTCCATTTCCAAACAGAGGGGACTAGAAAGCAGACTTTTCCTCAGAAAAATGTCTAATGGAATTTTGGGGAGATTTTTTTTAATCAAAATTTCTGTAGGATTGAGTCCTCTTTTCAGCTTTGACATGTGCGTGTGTATGTGGACACATGCATAACTATAAACTTTTGCATGTGTTTATACAAATACACACAACACTGCTAGGACGTGAGCCATACAGATGCCATATGCTGCAACAAGTGAGCAATCACCAGTTAGGAAAGGCTCAGTCCCACACTTTTATGGTTTGTATAAATAGCTTCACATTTTTCAAAGGTGGGTGGCATGGCACAACTCACATACACATGAAACCAGAGTCCTTCAGCGTAGGCAATTGTGTGCATGCGGTGTACTATAGTGTAATGAAATGCAAGCTTTCACCAGTTCCTGCTTCTTTTGACAAAGTTGTTCTAGAATACCAAAGGATATACAAATCATAGAAATGTTGAGATTTTATTAGGAAGACCTAAGCACTAGCTAGCAATAAAGCACTGCTATTGTAATTACGATGTCTGCTGAATGCAAAGAGCACTGTTCCCAGTTTATGAGCTAATCTTAAAGCAGGGTGAACGACCTGCCTCTGAGAAACCCAAACCAGTAGGGATTTCATTCTTTCTGTAGCTGAATCCAGAGTTAAAACCTTCTTTAAAGGTTTGGGCTGATTTGCAAAAGAATCTTGAAGAGATATATAAATCCTTTTTTTCCTCAAATATTACCTACCTTAATTAGCATCTGTTCTGCTAAGCAAACCTCCCCCCATTCCCCACTCTACCACTCATTCTTGGTTTTGCAGGACATTAGCCCAACTTTCACCATATTAGGAAGTACCACCATCATGGTGCAAATTATGGTCCAGTTAAGCACTTTTCTTTGTCTACAAACAAACTACAAACCTGAATGTTGCTCTTTACCCTATACATGCCCTGGATTACTCTCTATAGGCATAGAATATCATAGCATAGCATAGCATAGC
>VZTL01010917.1:0-13320 GCA_013400535.1 Scopus umbretta
GGGCGGCGGGGTGCCAGCCTGGCCTCCGGGGGAGCATCGCCCGGCGAAGGGCCGGGGGGGCCGCCCTGCCCGCGAGCTGCCCCGGTCCCGCCGCGGCCCTCCGGCCCAGCCCTGCCATGTGCCCACCAGCCGGCAGCCTCACATTCCCCCAGCCCAGTGTCCCAGCCGTCCCACAGCCAAGCCCGCCGGCAGAGCTGCATTCAGATATCCAGTCCTGTAGCCCTGCACACCCACGGCCTAGCATCCGGCCCCAAATCCCTGCATCCAAGCCCGCCGGCAGAGCTGCATTCAAATATCCAGTCCTGAAGCCCTGCACACCCACGGCCTAGCATCCGGCCCCAAATCCCTGCATCCAAGCCCGCCGGCAGAGCTGCATTCAAATATCCAGTCCTGTGAGGCGCCCCCGGCAGCCCTTTGCTTTGGGGCCTGGCAGGCTGTAGGCCTGCCTGCCCCCTCTGCCCTGGCAATGGCCGCTTCCCTGCACGCCTGTCCCTCGTTTCAGCCATAGGCAGCAGCCTGGATTTGCAAGATCCCGACATACCATATTTGGTTCCTCCCCCCCTCCCTTTGCACCTAGAGCTGGCGACAAAGGAGCCCGCCTTTTCCGCACGCCATGTCCTGTGGTGCCATCAGGTTACCGATTTATGCCACTCGTCACAGCTTAGAGATCACAGCATCACGCTCAGGGGCTATTTGTCCACCAGCCGGAGTCGCTCACAGGACACCAAACTTTGGCATCGCCCTCGTTTTCAGCTTGCTGTGGCCATGTGCATAGCAGAGCTGCGAGCAGGAACGGCACCTGATATCCTCAGCACCCCTCTTTTCCAAACAGCAGGGCATCCCCTTTAGGCAGCACAACAAAATTGTGCTTACAAGTAGTTCAATGGGCCTAACTTTCCTTCCCCCAGAGACTACTGGGACACTTAGACAAGCACCCCAAGCTCTCTAGCCACCCATGGTGGGGCTATTTTTTGTTCTTTTACTGTACACTTTTGCTTCCTAGCCTAAAAAAAACTCCACCAGCAGAAATGTCCTGGTGTAAGTACAAATAGGCTGTGCCGCACTCATTTCTTAATCTCCTCTTGGATGAACTAAATAATTACTCACCTGGTTAACTACTTCTCATCAAATATAGACAGTACCAGCCCCTAGGACGCTGCGTGCAGTGCAGTGAGTTTTCCAGAGCTGTGCTGTACCCCTTGCGCAGTGTTAGCAGCACAGCTAGAGCTCAGGGAGCGAGCTGCAGTACAGAGTGTTTCTCAGCCCTCACATGCTCTGTGGACCACTTCTGCGGTCTTTTCAAGCAGCCAAAACCTGGTGCTTGAACTGCTCATCAACAGCAGGAGGAAAACACATTGGGTTTTATCCAGTTTTAATTTGCAGACCCCAATATTTTCCAACGGAGGTGCAGACCATCTGTCATGAATTTAAGGCAACTGACAACAGGGTTGATTTTCTTAGCTCCTTTTCCCCTACAGATAACCTATAGATCCCCTCAGGGCCTGCAGACAATAGGTTGCAAACTGTTGGCGTTGATAGATGAGCTTCCTCCCCCCCTCCACACAGCCTGGAAAAGTGCTTGCTTGTCGCTTACTTAAAACAAATTAAATATTCCAACCCCAAACAATGCTAGAGCTAATAATGGAAACAGGGACCAGTTTAGGATTCGAGTCTCCTACCTCCTGATCCTTTCCTTCCCCACCCCTCTGTTCTGGCATCCTCTTCTCAGATTTTCTTTCAATAGCGAAGTGCTCAGATGTGTGGATGCGTGCTTGTGTGAGGACTTGCAATGTTAACCAGAGGCCTGAGTGAGGCAAGGGACAAGAAAATCATTCCAAAGGTATCAGTGTTTCAAACTGTGGCCTTGACGCAGACTTCAAGCTGGCAAGGTGGGGAATTACAGTCTTTTGTACAACAGCAACATGAAAAAATCACTTTCTGCCTTTCCTAATCCTAAGAGGCTCTTCTGCCTCAGCTGACCGATACTCTTCGTATTGGCTCGCAGGGCTGGGAGCCGGCCATAGGCAGAACCAAACAAGTATAGCTGTAGCACCAGCATGAATGCAGATACACAGAAGCAAGGACGCATTTAGTGCTATAGACTCCTGGAGGCAAGCTTGGCTTATGGCTCCCATACCGGTGTGCCAAGGTACTTGTATGCACTGCAGTATAAACGTGTTCAAACCCTTGCACCACAAAATACTGGAACTATTTTAAGGGTGGGAAAGCAGCTGGCTAGCAAACAAGCTTTGTGTGCTTGGGCCTGGCTCATTTAAAAACCTTGTTTCTTCCAGAATATTGGAAGTAATGAAAGTGCCTGCAGTAAAATACCCGATAAGCCTCTCCTCCTCTATAGAGAGAGTAAATGCAAGTCATTTTCCAATTAGCTCTTGCTCTGAGCAATTATGTTGATCAAATAATTGAATAAGTGACAGGAATGTGAATTCTGGAGACAGTTAATTTCATTCATCTGCCAGTTTACAGCTTGACTTGCATGAACACATAAACCAGGCTAATGTGTTATTTATAACTTTGAAAATACAATTATAATAGTCAAACATGAAGAGCGGTGTGTGCAGAGAGGAAGGTTTCTGCTTGTAATAATAATAGCATAATGAGGGAGTTTGTCGTTTCTAGCCAGCATGTAGGACAGGAAGGATATGTGGCTTGTGTTTGAAAAAGAGAACAAGGTTGGTGTCGGTGTTAGCAGGGGGGGGAAAGCGGCCCTGACCCGAATGTGGGGCAGAGGGGCAGCCGAAGCCTTACCCTCCTGTTTCGTGTGACATTGTGTATGTGCTGCCCTGGGGACTGTCAATGAGGGCTAAACATCCCCCCAGCCCTCCCTGCCCACGTACACCTCTCTCAAAGTGAAGCTGAGCATCATTTTTGAGAAACAGGACTGTGATCCTTTGTGTGGAGGTGGGTGCAAAAGAGACAAACTAGGTGTTTCCTACCTGGGATCGGGCTTGGGCGAGCATCAGGGTGCTCTGGAGAAAAACCCGGTCGAGCGAGCTCAACGTAGAGGTAGTGGAACTAAACTCACAAACCTGGTCCTGACTTCCATCAAAAGCATGAATCCTACTTGGGAGTTTTCTTCAGAAATAATAATTAAAAAAAAGAGAGCTCAGTAGGAAAACAAACCATTTGTTTTTCTTCTTAAAACTATCTTTAGATTGTCTTAACTGATTGTACCTTTTATCTGAACCCCCTGTAGCAACCTGGCTTACCATCCAACAGGAACTAATTAGCAGAGGTAGACAGTAATAAAAGTAGTGCACAGGCATGAGCCATTGCCTCGCAGGGAGTATTACCTGGATGAGCCCTATGCTGACTGCAAGGAGGAAATTTGTGCAATTAATTGCTTCCTGATTAAAGGCATTTGCAGTCTGGCCCTTAAATCTTCAAGGCCTAAAAACACACGCCGAGTTAAACGTGGAATTTGCCCACAGTAGTCAAAATCATTGCCCCAGACAGCAGGATTCAGTGCTGTAATTTTAGTTGAGAATAAACACTCTCCTGTCTAAGTGTATTACCCCAAGCCAAGTACATAGAAAGTGCTCCAGTCAAAATTAAAGGGCCACAGAAGGTCTTGTGTGGATTTAAAACAGTTTGTAAGCCAGTTTAGTTGAACCCATACCATTCTCCTGTGAGAACACAAACTTAAGGGAATTAATTTCACAGAGCATGAGGCAGCAGGGCCAGACCCCCCGCCCCCACCTCCCCCCCAAGGACGTCTCAGGCTGGAAGGCTATTTAAATGGTAATAAACTTTAGGGGAAGACAAAAAATGGTGACTGATTACAGGCACACCAGGAGAGGGGCTATTTGGCGTGAATGTGCCAGGCAGCGGCGCAGGGGCCTCCTGCCTACTGTGCACATCGCTTGTCACCAAGCAAACAAGATGGGGCTTAATTCCACGGAGGGAGGAGACCTATTTCAGGCCGGGTGGACAGCAGGAGGGAAGCGCTCGCGGTGGGAGGCTCTGGGTTTGGGTAAAATGAGGGAGGATGGAGGCGTGACAGGAGGCCGGGGACTGCTGCTCCAGGTGCCAGCCGGCACTGGTGTCGGGCTCAGGTGGAGCCACATCCCGGAACAGCAGGTGACCCACCCTCCCTGCACACCCTTCCCTAAGCATGGTAGCTTTCCTGAGGGCATTTCCTCCACCTAAAAACAGCACCACATACCGCACCCGGTCAGATGGAGCAATTTTATTTTAGCGTGTCCAATTCTATTATTGCTGCCTCCTGGAAAGTTGCAATGCTGGTAATTTATGGAGCCTACTGCTCCCGCAGAAGAAGGGGAAGGCTTTGTTTGGGACCACAATTTGTCACACTAGGGTTGAGGTGCTACAGAAATAGACACTCTGTTTGTTCATGTGCTGCTGTTGCTCTAGGATTGCCCCCCCTATTGCTTCTTTGCCCATTGGTTTTGCAAAATTCAACAGAAATTTACTGATGCTCCACAAATGAAAAGCGCTTTAACATCTAATTGACTGAGTATAGGAGTGGGCCTCTCTAATTCAGGGGCACATATTATAATCTTCAGTGTGTGCTTAAGGACCTTGCTGGACGGAAGTCCCAGGGACAAAGATTATGGATCTTTCCTTGCAACACCCCCAAACCCTTCTTCTCCCCACACACATTGTCATTAGCGAGAGCAGGCAGGGAGGTATATGGCTTGAATTACGTTAAGACAGATGCATGGACTGTAATTTAACATGCAGTTTGGCCTCCTTCCTCCACAAAACCAGTCTAGCACCTCTGCTGGAGAAGTTCCATGGCGGAGTGGGAAAACAAACAATCCTGCCAATTGTTAGTGTGGGGGGAAAAAAAGCAGAACAGGAGCTGCTTATCATAGACTCACACTTTGAGAGGAAAATTCACTGAATCCTGAGGAAGGAAGGATTCTCTGCGAAGTTTCAAGTACTCTTCTGACAACCCCATCCTGCAGGAGCTGGGGCAGGGAGCTGGGCCCCTTCCTATTGTGAAAACTGGGTCTGGGGAGATGAAAATGAACATAGCAACAGGAGTCCCCAGACAGCAGCAGTGCTGTAAAGCTGTAATTAAAAAACCCCGACACACGTTAGTTTTAACAAATCTGACTGGCACAGACAGTTGTCTATGAATTGTGACTTTAGAGACAGCAGGAATTACTCAAAGCCCAGAGACCTTGAAGTCTGGAAGTGTTCGAGGCAAAATTTTCACTTGGCCTACAGTCAGGCTGGGGAGCGTCTGAACCTCAGATCTCAATTTTGCCCAAGTTTGCAGTTGTTCAGATTCATGTGCCTTATATCGCGAAGGATTTGACTCTCTCTCACCTTCATGAGAATTCTGATTTTGACTGGATCAGCTTTCTGGGACACAGAGAAAGAACTGTGTGTGTCAGTGCAACTAGCTGAAGGGCTGCATGATTTCATTTATTTTTTTTTTTAAATAACTTGAAATCGTCATTAATCCAAGCATCTCCAAGGACTTCCCAAGCAGCAGTGAAGTTAATGCTACCTGCTTTTCTCCCTGGTCCACCTCCCTAACACAACACATTCAATAATCATGTGCCAACATATTAGCACATCTGAACAAGATTCCCAACAGCTGCAGGGCCAAATTATATTTTGGGTAATCTTCACCGATGCCTCAGAGTCCAGCTCCTGCTGTGACACAAAGAGATTAATATCTCAGCTTTCATACCTGCTTTTAGCTCTTGTACTGGTCTATGAGAACAAATTGAATGCAATTGTATCTGCCTGCACAGTCGGCAGATGCCTCTTTTCCCTGCGCTGGGGTGATGCTCACCGATGCAGAGCTCTTGTGGGACCCCCACTGGTAACCATGTGCCATCACAGCTCTTTTCAAGTAATGTGGGGAAGCAAGTTCTCTCCATCCTCCCTTACAAACTTCTGCTTGGGTGAGAAGCGGGATGCTCAGGCCATTGAAAGGAATGCAGCTGTGATCCAGCCACTGCATGGGGAGAAAGGATAAATACCACAGGGTGACAGAAGGGTGATCTGAAATTGCCTTAAAGAAATCCTGATCAGCCATGTAAACCACTGGGAAGGGGAATACTGCTCAGTGGTCCACGCAGGCCAGGCCAGGCCCTCTTGCTAGTACTTTTTCTCTGCTGTGCCAAACAGTGTGCATCTGTAGCAGAGAATCCAGTTCAGCCTGAAACCCTGAAGTTGAGAACTGTATTACTGGGCAGGTTGAGGCCACTGAAGTTGTATTAGGAAAGTTTCTGAAATACTTAAGAGGTAATTACTCTGTGCCCAAGGTGGCTCAATCAAATTCTGATCTATTACTCTAGTCAGCATCCCTTATAATTATAAAGGGTGTAAATCTATTTTCACAAAACCAGTATACTACGTAAGATTGGGAAACATTCTTTCCACAGCTTGGGGTGTTTCTCTTTCCACTACCTTTCAGAGTTTGTAGGGGTTTAATGCGTATCACAACTCTTAAACCTCTGAGGGAAAGTATGTGTCTACAGGCTATGCTCACAAAGCTCCTTGAAAGATAAGCCCCGTTCTGGATTTTGTTTTCTTCAGAGAAAACACACTGGGAGTTTGCAGAACTGCTAACATTTTTGAGTAGAAGGTAACCCAATTAAAACATAAGAGTTGTGCAGCAAAGGGCATGTAAAGAGTGCATTAAGTTACGAAGACCAGTGGTGGGGACCTTCTGCATTGCTGTGCTGGAATGCAAAGCTGCATTACGAGTGTGAGCTCTCATTGGAATTTCAGTCCAATATTGAACTAAAATGACAAGAGGTCACACAGGCTTGACTTCGAGAAGCCATTAAGCTGAACATCTTGCACAAGACAGCTGAAGCTGGGACAAGCAACTGTTCACATCTCTGCAGGGGCTTGCAGTCTAGCAGCATCTCTCAGGCAGAACAAAAGTCACATGTTGGTACATACCTTTAGAAAAAGCAGAAAGCCAAGATCTTCTGCAGGATGCCCGCCAACAGTGTAGAAACATAGCAAGAAAAGAAAACGTGAAGAATTAAGAGTACAAAAATTAGTAAACGCAGAGGAAAAGTACTACCAAGGAAGGAAAAAGAATTGACCCTACCTAACATCTGAATCGTTTGGTGCAGCATCTTCATTCCCCAGTGTGCCACAAAAACATCCCAAGCCACGCTGTGAGGGAGCACAGATTTAATGCCTGTGCCTGCCCACGGCATACTGAGGTTTCAACAGACAAAACTCCACCTAGTGAGGAGATGGATGTACTGCACGTTCAGTAGTCAAGTTAAGTACGAAGGGACTCTGGTGACAAAACAATCTCTGGAAGGTAACAAAACCTCTAGCATTATGCTGCCCTGGTGTTGATAAGGCCTCGCATAGCTGCCCAAAGTCCCATTAGACTAGAGTACAGGCTCTCCTCGATTTGAGTCAGGTACAATGTTGAGAAACATTTTCTTCAAACTTCACCTTAATAAGCCACAAGCTGACTTTGAAGCAACATCCCCTTTCTGATGATGATGTAATAAAAACAGAAATACGCCACCAGCGTTGCATGTCCAAAAGTTTTAATACATGGTCCTCACTGTTCAGAAGTTATTGCATTAAATGCTAATACATAAATTCATCCGAATTAAAAATAAAATCTTCATTTTACAGATCACAATTTTCTCACAGCAGCTACAGGAAATCAGATTTTATATGCAATTGTCTCAGAATGAAAAAAAAAAACCCAAAACCAAAAACCGACTAGTTCTTTCCCAAATCAACAAAACTGCTATGGTATTATTCAGTAGTTACTGCAAATCCCAACTTCAACAACACTATCCCCGCAAGTGTACAGCTCAGGAAAAGTGCCATTCCAAATTACCATCTGCAAATCTGAAATTTGTTAAACCATGACTCTCAGCATATGCTGACTTTCTCTGTTAACTGAATTAACATACAAAGCACGTTCAATTTAATTGCACACCATTTTCCTTAAGTCACTGTTTTTCTTTTATTATGACTTGAATAGATTCACAAGTTACAAAATATCAACGCTATCTACAGCAGTTTATGCAAATCCACAAGTGTGTTTGAATCGCACAAACGTGGCATTTGATCACCCAAAGGAAAGGCAAGATTCCCTGATCTATTAAAACCAACATCCACATAAGCCCGCTGCTCCATGGGTGATGGCAGAGACAAAATCGGCAGGCCCTGCGTGCCATAAATAGCTCGACGAAGGGAGCGGTGATAGAGGCATAGCAGAGCACAAGGCAGAATTACATTCTACATTTCATTCTCTGATGAGGATAAGATGTGATACACCAGCTCGCAACGGAGGCATGAACAGGGCTCTCCTCCTGTTCAATCTTATGCCAGAGCTGGGAAAGAGGAAACTACAATTCAGCTTCTTACACAAAACTCAAGCATCACAATAATCAGAATTTTGAGCTACAGTTCCACAGCTTACCCTTCTCTTGCACAGGAAAAATATTACATAAGGCTCATCTGTACTTATTCTGTGCTCACAAGATGCCTTCTTCTGCTGTAAAGAAAAACAATAAAGTACACCTGCCTCCAGAGAAAAAAGCAGCCCTCCCTTCTCCCTCTCCCCCAAAACACCCGTCATCATGGAGAGCTCTCACTTGCAATCCACTTGAAAGTATTTCTCAAATGAAGCAAGGCCAGGTTGCTACCTTTGCCCACTTTAAACAGATGACAGAGAATATATTATTTCGATATACTTCACTAGGTTCTGGTATCAAACTGTTCACTAGTGAAATAACACCTGTGCAGCTCTCTCTTAAAGATAACATGTTCTCCCAAGTTCTAACTCTCACTGTCCCTGTACCTTAAAATAAAACCGGTTTTCAATCAGTTTTAGGTAAGAGCACCGAGTTACCCTTTAAAACCATTTTGTAGATTTTTTTCCTGTGATTTGCTAGCAAAAGGCTCAAACACTGGAGAGCAAGTGAGCAGAGGCAGTAGGATGCTTTGCAACATCTGACAGTTCAAAAGGCATCCAAAGAGCAAGAGAAAGAAAACTAGCCACTGAAGTGAAAACTGCATTGAACTTACATGGTGAAAATAGGCAGAAATGAAGAAGCTCCAGTATAAGCAGGTACGCAGAATGTTTTACCAGCAGTACCTTTTGTTTGTTCAGGCAGTCACAGGGCGTTCATTACCATGACACAAATTGCAAACACTTTCATTTGAAAGTGCAAGAGGAATAGGATACTCAATGATTGCAGTTCGGAACACTTGCTGCGGGTCTAATACAACGTCACTCAGCTGTAACGTGACTTTCTCACAATTACGAAAGTCCACGCTAAAGTGGAAGAAGTTTACACAGCTTAGATGATGCTGACAACTGTCTAAAGCCAGCCTTTACACAATACGTGGCTTATTTTGTTTTCAGAGACACATCCTGAATGAGACAGCCATCACCTTCAATCCAAACAAACAAGCATTTGCATAAACTTCTCCCATCTGCATTAGAGTTCCCAACTAAATACAGTCCTTGTGTTTTCTGCAAAAAAGATAGTTCTTCTTGGTTACTGCTGTGTTACCAGAAAAGATACTAATATTTGCAGGAGAGACAGAGTGTGTAGCTTGAAGATCACTTCATTTACAAAAAGCCGCGCACCCAGTCTCTTCATCGTGTGCTGCTTCTGTACAGCAAAGCTAGCATTCTGTTTCTTCCAAACAAAACAGTACCTTCAGACCCTCTCCCTGCCCTGAACAGCTCAAGAGCATTTGTGCCTCTTCACTGTGGTTTCTATCAGCAGGTAATAGCCTATAACGCATTTATGACAGCCCTCAAGCACAAGTGCATACCTCATCAAATGGACTTGACCCCAATGAAGTCCATGAGAAAAAAAGGGAGGGGAACACAAAGGGGAAGGGAAGAAAGTTATTCTCACTTCTTCTCTGAAGGGAACGGATGTTTCTGACAGCAGAAAGTTTGTTTTCAGAGAGCTGTAACTTAAGCTGACAGGCCAGCTTATTAAATAGGAGCAGCCCCTTCACCCAAACACAAAAACCGACACAAAAACCAATTTGAATTTAGATCTGCCTCTGAAATGAAGAGAATTTGAACGCTGGAGAAACTGAAGAGTCTGCGCTGCTACCAAACAAATCAGATTGTGAGAATCCGTGTTGTTTATCTGCAGTGCTGAGTCACATCTGGACGGTGGATGTGCCCTACCGAACACCCCACCCTGGGAGCACTTCAGCACTTCCCCTCCTACCAGAACACTGCCTTAAAAAAGAATTCCTGCAGTGACATGGTGAGAAGTGATCTCTTCCTGCTGTACAGTGTACGTATATTTAAGACTTCCACAAACATCTGGCCAGAAATTGTATATTGTCGTATTTCCCAAGCCACAAACACTACACAAGCCATTCTTACAGGATATGCTGTCCAAGGACATGTGACCTCGAGCTTACTTCACATTCCCCCACCCGCCATCCACCAATAAAAGCGTTGCATCCTTGCAGACTTTGATTGTTAAGTCTTCATCTTCTGGAATGCAGCACTTAGACCTCTGCATTTGTCAGGGACTCAAAAAAAACCCATTTAGTTAATATATTCAATACAGGCCACTTTCAGTAAGCACTTTTGCGCTCTGTTCTTAAGAACAGTTAGGTCGCTTCACACCACAGAGGTGGTACTTTCCGGATTTACACGCATCAATCTTGAAGCATTTCTCAGATCCTGTAGCTGCTTGGCCGGCTTTCCAACTCCTTCCTCAAATCTTTTTTCCACAACAGGAAGGACAGTTTCATACAGGAAGGATGCATTCTGCCTAATGAATGCTTTCTTCTCAGGGTCCTGTTCACACCGTAAACTGTAATCAACATGCTGGACAGCCACCAGGATGATTTCCACGAGACTCTCCAGAAGAACCATATGCAGCTCTGGAAAGTAAAGCTTTAACGCTTCCTCCAAGAAGGCCATAGTCTGCTTAGTGAAAGCTACTACGGTATAGCTAAGGTTGACCCAGCAGTCATCACCCGTGTATTGGTCAAAATTGCCTACCCCACAGCTCCTCATCTCCTCCCTGAGCTTCCCCAGCGCCTCTGGAGTCATTAGGTTCATCCTTCTCCACATCTCTTCAGAGTTGCGGTGCTTGGTGGCCTCGATGATGATATCCTTGTAGCTCTGTAAAGCACCTTTGATATCCTTTACCAGAAGGGCATGAATGATGAAGGTGAGATCCAGTCCAATCTCGCTAAGCTGCTTGCAGTGCTCTTTAGCTACCTTGGGTATTAACGAAAAGTGAAGGGTGTTATCAGTGTGCAGGCCCCCTTTACATCTTACACATTTACCAAATCTATCATTCTCAGAAAATGGGGAAGTGTTAGTCATACTTCACTTATTTTGCCTGCTTTAAGAAATTCCTAATTAATGAAAAATTAATAACTGAAAGATATGCCCTGCCTGTCAGAAATACTCTCAACAATTACATTACAACCCCCAGAGAAACACTTCCCCCCCTCCATTAGCAGCTCAAAGAAACCGTAACGTAAGTTAGTCTTGCAAAAAATTGTGGAAATGTAGTCCAGGACAGGCTTGGACAACAAACAAAAAGTCTTCAAAATACTCATCATTCGGATGTAGCTTACATAAATTTTAGGACCTCCCACTGGTTAAGGGAAAATTAAGAATAAACATGTTTTGCATTTCTGATAAAGGCAGGGGTTTTCTTGCTGTGTAATTTCATCTTAATGCTTTCTGCTATTAAACTGAAAAAAACCCCAAACCAACCCCAAATGAGTATTAATCTTTCAATGCAGGAAACCTTCCCAGAGACCCACTCAAGAGTCAACAACTAACCCAGGGTTAGAAAAGAGGATGTACAAGCTTTGCAGCCTTTGTTTTGGCCATCACGTCACACCACCCTCTTTGGACCCTCTTACCTTGACGCACTCTGCCGCAGTCGACAAGCTCTCTTTACTATCAAACACTTGCTTACTGAAGGCATCTACAAACATTCTCATGGAAGAGCGGGCCCAGACAACGAAGGCCGAGTAGCAGCCATTGTTACCAGCGAAGTCTGTCTCAAACTCTCTCGCCGTCTCCAGAAGGCTGGTGAAGAAGACATGGCAGAGCTTGTGGATGTAGAGCAGCGTGGCGCCCTCGATGCGCAGCTGTCGGATGGCTGTCTGCACCGCGGCCGCCCGGTTCTTCAGGAAGAGCTCACACGCCTTGGTGGACTGGCCCAAGCGAATGAGCTGGGACACGGCTCGGCGGGTGGCCCGTGGCCCTCCTCGCAGCGAGCGGTCTGGAGACAGCTCAAACACCAGCACGTCCGTAAGCTGCCGGACCCGCTCATCCACCTTGGCCCGCAGCTCCTTCACGGGTTGGCCGACGGGTTTGTCCCCCAGGTACTCGTTGAGTTTATCCAAGAGGTCCACCGCCCCCTCAAAGTCCCGCTGAGCGATGCAGACATCCAAGTCCTCCGGCAGCTCCTGGATCCACTCAAGTGAGAGGTCGACCACCTCCTCCTCAGCAGAGGGCTCTTCCTCCTCCTCGTCCTCCTCCTCGAAGGGGTTGGTGGATTCGGGGGGTGTCGGGGCAGGCCGGGGCAGGGCCTCCTGCTCCAGGCGTCGCTTCTCGCTGAGGGCCCGGTTGCGCTTGGTCTCCTCCAGCACCTCCAGCCACTCCTTCTTGATCTTGGCGTTCTCGGCCTGGAAGATGCGGCTCTCAGGGAACATGAGCAGCTTGAACATGTCCTTCATGGGCGGGTTGTCCTTGACGTTGACCACGGCCAGCCCGTCGAGGGGGTAGAGGGCATCGTAGCGGTAGGCGCCGCGGCGGTTGGGCAGGGCGGTGGCCACGAGCAGGCAGTCGTTCATGAGGAAGGCGTGCACCCGCTGGATCTGCGCCATGTGGTCGGCGTCGTACTCCACCAGGTCGCCGTTGTAGACCAGGTACTTGCCGGGGCTCTCGGGCAGGAGGTCGCGGCAGCCTTCCACCTTCTCCAGGAGGGTGGTGAGGGTGCGCTGCCGCCCCTCCTCGCTGGCCGCAGCCTCCTTGGCCGAGAGCGGCAGGAAGGGGTCGGCGGCGGCGCGGCGGGCGCCCAGGGCGGGGTCGTCGCGGTCGGCCTGGAGGAGCAGGGCCTGGGTGACGGCCTCCATGATGCCCTTCTGCTCGGTGAGGATGTGGCTGAGCTGGTACATCTCGCTCTCCAGGTAGCTGATCTCCCGCGCCGTCTCGATGAACTGCCGGTAGTTCTGGTAGACGTTGCGCTTCAGGCTCTGCGCCGTCTCCTCGCTCAGCGCCTGGATGCGCTGCCGGTGCTCCTGCAGGTCCCGGTCCCCGTCCGACTGCTGCGACAGCTGCTTCACGTACTCCCCCGCCGCGAAACC
>VZTL01010917.1:15505-28668 GCA_013400535.1 Scopus umbretta
TTTAAAGGTCTGACTTAAGTTTGAGGATTATTTCTCCTTTTTGGAGTGTCATTTATTGTAGTAATAGTCTCCAGCATGTTTTGGTGGTATGGGAATAGAGGTGATTTGATTTGACAGATAGAATAAGTATTATGGTTTTATGATCCAGACTGAACATGTGAATGCATAAAAATAAGATCAGTACCAAGATAAATGTAGAGGAGTAAAATACTTCCAGCTTAATTTTGAAACTAGATGTAATGCTTTTCAGTAAATAGCTAATGATTCTCATTGTTTCAGACACTGTTGCATGAAATGATCCATGCCCTGCTTTTTGTTACCAATAATGACAAAGATCGTGAATCTCATGGACCAGAGTTCCGCAAACACATGCATCGCATTAATCGCTTGACTGGAGCCAATGTCACAGTAAGCATAATCCACTTAATTTAATAGAGGTTTCTTCCTGATATGTGTGGGTGGGTGTTTTGTTTTGTTTTTTTTCAGTATACCTGGTGTGGTATGAGTAATATATTTGTTCGTTAGCCACTCCATAGTTGGCACCGATGCAAATTTGCATCCACGTGTATGCCAGTTCTATAGTTATCTTGTCAGGGATGATGGTGGGAACAGGTTGAGGAAGATGTGGCGAGTTATTAGAGTTACATAATTTTCAAGTATACCCTCTGTAAGTATTTTCCTTTAAACCTTTGTTTTAAACTTGACACAACTTAGTGGTACCAGGGACAGAATAGCTTCATGTTCAGAATAATATTTAAGGAGAAGCAGTCTGGTTTAGTTAAGATTTGTGTCGACAGAGGCTAATGGGTTGATGATATTGATGATATTTTAAAATAATGTGTTTGATAAGATCAGTTGAGGTAATAGGTGGAGGGAGAATACAATACGGGTATTGTTTACAATGCATTCTACACAGTGTGCCATTTAGGGTGAAATTGCAGATAGATTTTTAAAGTTATTTTATTGCAGTTCAAACAAGATAGCCAGGACACGTTCCTGTATGCCCTGTCTCTTTTTTTTTTTTTTTTTTTTTTTTAATTTTTTTTTTATTTTTTTTTAAATTTTNATTTTAATGGTATCTAAATGTTGATCAAATTTCACCCAGGTTCAGCTCTTTTAGCTGGTAATGTAAAAAACGGCAGTAATGGAAGGAATGGAATGGTAATATATTCTAAAAAAATATTGTAGAGCTAGTGATACCAAATTAGAACCTTTCTGAATGACTGCTTTTTTCTTTCTTTCTTTTTTTAAACCTAGATCTATCATACTTTTCATGATGAGGTGGATTTGTACCGCCAGCACTGGTGGCGATGCAATGGTCCCTGTCAACATAGAAAACCTTACTTTGGATATGTGAAACGTTCCATGAATAGAGCACCCTCTGCACGAGACTTCTGGTGGGTTGAGCATCAAGAGACGTGTGGAGGTACATTCACCAAAGTGAAGGAGCCAGAGAACTTCTCTAAGAAATCCAAGGAGAAAACCCGACCAGCAAAACTTCCAAATTCCGAGTTAACTAACACAGGTATTTAAAATGATTCTTCTTTTTTTTTTTTTTCTTTTCCAAACTGTGTTTGTCCAGACAGTTCCTTGAACAAAACCAGATCAACCACTACATGACCTTTGTTTGGATATTACCTGTTACGTAGCAAAGAACAGGGCCCACTTCATTTGCGCGCTCCTAGGCTCCTTCTCAACGCAAAAGATCTAGTTTGCTACGCTGTTTTCAAGCAGCAGATTTTTTGGACGATGTGCATAAAATACAAAGCCCGTGATTTATATGCGAGAAAGTTCTTAACTCTTCTTACTTTGTTTTCTTATTTTGCAGGCAGGACACAAACGCGTGATACGCAAGAACTGATGCCTTTTAGTGGAAAGGGATATCGGCTTGGAGGAGGAGACAGTGGACTCTCAGAAAAAAGCACAAATTCCAGCAGCAGTGTTAGAAGCAGTGAAATACCTGGTTCACAGCATCGTTCAACACTAAAGACAATACCAATCCCTAAAAATGAGATAAAATTTGAAAAATCGCCCCGTAATGGCATCTTCTTCCCATGTTATACTGATGATGCCACTGAGAAAATTAACTTGGCTTCAAAGCGTGAGTTTCCTAAGCTCTCTGTTGCTAATACAAAAGCTTACAAGTGTGTTAACGGATCGCCTGTTAAGATTGCTCGTGTTACGGAAGAAAAATCAAACCAAGGTTCTGCAAGCGGTAAGAGGGTTATGCCGCTTTCTAACAGACCACCGAAACAAATTTGTTTTGAGCAGACAACAGCAGCTCAGGTTGCATCTGAGAAAAGAAGCTCAGAATGTACTCATACACTGCAGCAATGGCCAAAAATGGAAGACAAAACTGCCTTTGAAAACTATTTCATTAAAAAAGGGCGTACTGATGTCACTTTAAATAGAAATACACCTATGAAAACCGAAGCTGAATCTACAGTGTCCTCTGCAAGTTCTAGCACCGCTGTAAGGCAGGATAAAAAAGTCACTTGTCCAGTTTGCCAGACTGAGGTTTTGGAGTCTAAAATAAATGAACACCTGGATTCTTGTCTTGCATAAACTCTTTCAGAAAGCTGTCTCAAAAAGATAAACCAGGGCCGAAAACACTGCTTGAAAACTGCTTTGCTCAGGGTTTGCTTAGCTGTGGTTACTTCCCCGTGTGCCTGTTCCGAACCGTCTTTAAACTACTGTCAGCGTGTTGAACAAGTTTTCAGAGTTGCACATCAGCGCTGACTAGGAAGCTAGCGGCCTCTTGTGTTCCAAAGAATCGAATACGGAAGTTTTAGTAGGTGGATGTTCGTGCCAACGTGCTTGCTGCAGACTCTGGGCAATACAAGAGAAGGTGGATACTTGCTGAACTGCATATTTTCAAGGCAGCTTTTAAAATTAAGACACTTTTAATCCTGCTAATTTATCTTCGTTCTTAAGACCCCGCCCCTTTGTGTTGGTTTTTTTTTTTTAAGTGTTTTTGGCCATTCTTGAAGTTAACCACCTATAATGGATAAGAATTCTTTTTACTGCAGTGTAATTAAGTGGCATGTATTTTTAGAATAGTAAATATTTTGCGTGAGCCACAGTTACGCTCTCAGGTGGTCCTTCTCACCTGTGACCTTTTTTGAAAAGACAGATGAAAGTAACAACCTCAAATGGCTAGGGATAGGCATCAAAAACGTAGCAAAGCATCTGTTAAGTTCAATGGTTGGATTGTAGCAGGAAAAGAGAAAATCCAGATGGGTGATGAAGGTGCTAGGAAATCAAGCACAAGATACTTGGTAGATAAGGAGAAGGCCCAACACTTAAGGGCTCAATTAAAAAAAAAAAAGAATCATTTTGAGGAGCTTGTTTTCAAAAAGGATTTGAAAGTTAGCTCATCTGTTAAAAGTTGCAGTGGTCAAATGAAAGCTAATGAACTTCAGTCTTACGTGTGTATTCTGGTCCAGGATCCCAGCTAGACTTTCCACCCGCTTTGTCTGACGATTTGCACAAACTCCTTGTTGAAAAGTCACTAAATTTTTTTAGGACGTAGGTATTATGTGCATGAGTAACTGACCCCACATGTTGATACTAGGAAGTAAAAGTTGTGAGGCATATTGGTAGCAGTACTGGTAAAGACTGTTCCCTGGCCATGTTGTAAAAGCCATCATGATTTTTCAGTTAAACTTCCAGTGCTTTACGGGCCCAAATGGGATTAAATGGACATTGGCTGACAGTCTGTGTTCTGCTGCTTCTGGAAGCCAGCCAGCTTGGCCGTTAGTATTCAAGTAGCCAGTGGGTTGGGTACTAAAACCATTGTGCTGTGAAAAGTTACGAATGCCGAGCAGATGTGCTTTCTATGTAAACTTTCTGAAATGTTAACAGTTCTCTTGCTGCACTGGAAGTATTTAACTGGTTCAAACAGTTAACAGCTTGATTCCTTACTTGTAAAACTGGTTATAAATATTTTTGTTTAAAAAAAAAAAGTTTGCTGTTTCATATATTGTTGCTACAACTTTAAATGGCTATATTAGCCTTCAATGCACATATGTTTGCCTTTTATATAAATTAATTACTTGCTGCTCCCTTTTGAAATTAGGAAATAAACTGATGTGCAATGGAATTTGGCAAATGATACCTTTACTCTTTTTAAACATTGGTGTATTTTTTTTAGATACTGATGCTACAGATGTTTAATGTGAATTGGATTGTTCTTGCATATTCTTAATAAATTGGTACCAAATTTTAGATGTTCGTTAAGCCTGGGTTTCACATGGCGGTCATGGCCATCATGGGTTGCTTGCCAGTGGGCTCACCTGTGTATCTAAAACCAGTCTGGTTTAATAGATCCTTTCTGTATTAACACTTTTCCTTCTTAAATTTTCCTGTAAAAACAGGTGTCGGTGAATATAGATTGCATCAACCTCTGCCTTCTCTGTCGTACTTTTAGTAGTTTCACTTCACTTCTGTTGCATTTCTGTGGGAAATTCTACAGATAGTGATTTTGAAACTGGATTGGACATGTTAATTTTCCAAACTTCCTTCTTAAAACCGCAGTATCTGTCAGTGTTCCCAGTGAAACTCGATGTAGTACTTGACACAGTACTACTCAGAAGGATTTGTACTATCATATATTTTTTTAAGATGAGGACTAGATTTACATCATGAACAGTCTCTCACACCGTGAAGCATTTTTGAGAGAGATTTCCCTTACTTTCGTTCCCATCAGTTTCCTGGTTTGTCTTTCCCACGGCAACTGGTAAGAATAAAGGATTGCTCCAGGAAGGGAAGACTGTGGATACTGTTAAATATACTTTAATATTCAAATGAATTTTTTTCCAGTGTCTCTTAACGTCAACAGTGTTCATTTGAACAACAAACAGAAAACGAATGTGGGAGCTGGCCCGTCGAATTTGGTGAATGGTAGGGCCTGCTGGGGGGCTGCGGGGGAACTTAAGCTGTAGGCAAGTCTTGTGTCAAATACAAGAAGTGTCCTAAAATAGGTCTGCTTTCGAAACAATTGAGCAATTTTGGATCGGCTGTGCCCATGCATGTTTTTACAATGAAGTATTGCGATGCCAAGATCTCTCATACAGAGATAAAGGTGATAAAGAGCTGGCTGGATAGATGTTGCAGTTGCTACCTATTGCAGGCTATTATTGACAGGTCATGGCCTCGTTTTTTCGGGTACGTTGCTGTGTATGCTGTTTCTGTTAAGATTTGGTTCTTGAATACGGTGTCCTTCCCACAATTACAACAATGACTACCAGGTTTTTTTAAAGTAAGCTGATAAGTTTGCATCAAAGGTGAGAAATTTCATTTTCTGGATTAGTTGGCTTTGTCCTGTGAGGGTTTAGAGGCTGTCTAGAACACCACAAACCAGTGATGAATCCTGAATAAAAGTGCTTCACTGAACTGCCAAGTAAGTTGCCTGGCTGGAAATCTGAGAAACAAGTTCATATCCTTGGCTTTCGAGATAAACTGGGTCAACAAACGGTTCTCCAAACTAAAGGCAAAAGCAGTCTCATTCTGTGGTGATCTACTAGAATTGCTCAGAAGGATTCAGGTAACGTTTCCAGAGGTTAAACTACTTAAATGGGGGTTACGTAGTTATTTCACTGCTGTCAAAGAGGCTGCTCTTAAGTTGCCTTGAAACTGGTTATCGGGCAAGAAATCTTGAAGGTCAAATATTTTCAAGTATTCTTTATTTCTAGGGAAACGTTATCTAGGAAGCTTTCATAATGCTTGGTGAGTTGTGATGAAGGAACCGGAAGGAGCATTTTTCTCTGGCCTAAAAATAAATTAGTATTTTGCAAGAAGATACGCAATAGAAAGAGCCTACTTTATTCCTTTTAGAACACGTTATAACGTGCCATTCCTCTATACTTTACCATCTCCAGTAGCCCAACCACTCTTTGTACTCACTTGGGGCGTCTGGGCGCCATGGGAAGCGTGTTCTGACAGCAAGCCCAAGGCTGATTCCTATGCGTGAGCTGACGAGCAGGCCCTTTCTGTCGAGGTGGGAGTGCGCGTCTCGGGCAGGGAAGGTGTTGCTGCTCCAACCGCGTAGGCAGTAGTTACGCGAGCCTCCTTTCCAGGAACTTTTTTTCAAGAGAACAGCTAAATGCCGTTCGGTTGGAACAACCTACTGAAGGGCTTACGCTGCGCCGTGCTATCCGCCACGGTGCCGGTGTTGGTCGTAAAGGATACTGGGTAAGGCGTTACAAAATCAAAGGCTAGAGAGGGCTTAGTCGTTACTGGACAACTAGTGAGTAATTCCTGAAATGCAAAGTAGCTCCTCAAGCTTCTCTTGCCGCAGCAGCAAGATGTGCTGTAGTGTAAATGGCTTGTAAGGATTTTCCTTCTTCCTCAGGTGCTCTGGAGCCCCTCAGTGCTTTTTCTACACAGGCAGCTCTACATCCTTAAAGTAAAGCAAGTTACATTGTACTGAAGCCTAACGGCAAGAGAGAACGAATGGTGAGTTTCTGAGAAAAAGCGAGATGGAGGTCTCTTCTAAATCAGTTGGAGCCATTCATGGCGATGACGGGGTGACACAAATCGCCCTGGCTGCCGCCACAGCTGTTTGCTTCATCGCTGCTGGAGTTGGTCCTCCTTGAACATGGTGTCCCTGCATCAGCTGGCGCATTTTGCCACCTTAAATTGAAAGGCCACTACGGGTTGAACTGGGTGACCGCCTGAGGTTACATCTGACCTAACTTCCCCTGCGAGCATGTGGTGGTTACTGCCTTGGCACAGTAATGACAGAGGTGAAACAGCTGCTCTCCATCAGCTGCTGCTTACCTGCCAGCTGGCATTCATTAATTTTATGCTCCAAATTAAATACCCAGGTTCTTACTTGCATCTGGATGTTTGCAGCTGTTTTGAAGCCTTAAGCTTAAAGAAGCAATTGCTTGTATATGAATGTAAAGGCCCTACATTAAATTACCTTTAAAGCGTAGTTTATGGGTAGGCAGGCCATGAAAGAGGTGGCATTTCGGTGTGTGTGTGTGTGTGTGAAAATAACACCGTGTGTGTTTTCACGTACTCGTGTATAGGGGAAAACCGAGCCACCAGGCTGCGTGGAGCGTTGGGATCCTTCAGCAGGCCGTTAGGTGGCACTCCCTGCGCTGAAGGAGTAACGCTTTCGTCCTCCCCAGCTTGTGCGGGGAAAGAACAGAAAGTGCGGAATTGGCAGCCCGGTGTTTCACCTACACCTGCACTCCAGGCTGAAGATGGCCCAGCAGGAGCCCCGACTGGACGGTAAAACAAGTTAAAGGAGGAGGACTGGGGGGGTGCGGGGGGAGGTCTGCGACTAGCCGAGAGTTGAGAAGTAGCATTTACATCTAACTGGGTTTTCTGTGAGTGTTTCTTTTGACTTTGCTGCAGGAGGGACTTGGGAGATGAGCCAGTAGCTCCTTTTTCTCCTTCAGGGTTCAGTGAATAACCCAAAAGGAATCCTTTTATGGTCTACATATACCGTGCCACTTGCATCCATTGCAGTAAAAAAAAAAAAAAAAAGTCTAATTTTCTGCCACCATATGGCATCAACCCAGCTCTGCAAGAGAGGCACAGTGAAGTTGTAGGAAGTCGGAGGGGCTTACAAAACACAAAACTTGTCTCTGGCTCCTTGGCTAAGCTGGGGAGCTGGAGGGGTGTGACAGCCCAAGGAAAGGGTAGTGTCCTGTAGGTGTGAAAGCTTAAAAAAAGGGAGATGGCCATGGCCTTAATCCCTCCGCTCCCTTTTAGCTTCGGCCAGGCTGCTTTAAGACTAGATTAAGTTTCTAAGAAGTGCAGCAGCTTGGCCTGGATAGCTCACCCTGTCTCTGTCCCAACCATCCCCTATCCTTCACATAATTTCATCTGCTTTTTTGTCATGCTAGGTCTTCAACCTGACATTTCATAAACTGCATAACAAAGAATGTTTGAAGGAGGAAAAACCAACAAGCCAAGTTATTTGGCTTCCCCATTGCTTAATTTAGAAGGAGTAAATACTTTATTTTTCTTTAAATGACATCGATCTCTGGACTATAATTTGTGTGTTCACTGCAAGCACCTTCTCTTTAGAGACGTTGCTAATTGCACAAAGTCTGGGGTAAAATGCAGTCCAGAGCTCAGTGAAGTCCCAGTACAGTATCTTACCTATAGGAATATGGTTTAGTTGGGGGTTTTAATTCTTCTAGTAGCTTGATTCAGCAACTTGCTGATGGGGGAAACAGCCCAAGGGTCTTTCTGCTCTTATTCTACTTCTTCCCCACTGCTTCACTCCCCTGCCTTTGCCTCCCCACTGACCACCCCGGTCTCTTCCCAGCAGCATCCCAGTGATTATCTGCTTTCTTCCCAGAAGGATCCGTTTGGTGGGTGTGCTGCCACCTGTTTGTAAGCGGATTTTGGTTCACCAGGAGGGTGCGGTTTGTGTTTTGAGAGAGGTGCAAAGCAAAAAAAAGCTGTGCAAATGGCTTGCTCAGAGGGCGTGTGCCTGCGGAAGCCGGCGCAGCCTCTGCAGCGCTTGCCTGCAGCCGGTGCGTGGTGGGACGCAGCCTGCCCGCAGCACCCACACGTGGCCTGAGGAAGCACTGGCCATTTTGTTCAGCTCAAGGCCAGCGCTTCTCAGAAGGAAGAAATGATTTGACCAGAGCTGTTTATTTTTCATGCCCCTTCATCTTGAGCACAGAGTACCAAGTCCAACAGTTTTGGCCTGTTTAACCCATAACCCAGCACACGCTTGCTATCTCACAGGCATTACTCCCAAGGCTCGTAGGGGGCTGTGCTATTTATAGCGCACAGCCCATCTTGCACTAGCTGTTTTTCAGCCACCAGCAAGACAAACTCCCTGGTGTGTGACAGGACCACACAACTTGGCACGGGATGCTCCAGATAACGCGGTGGTGGAAGGATACGGTACAAAGTCTGGGCTGTTCTGGCAGATGGCAAGTGGGGACACATCCAAAGGGAAGAGTCATTCTGAGGATAAAACACCCAGGGGCTTCAGAGGACAGCACCTCTACCAGGCAGGGTATGGAAAGCTGCGAGTAGGGGACTTCAGTCTGAAATCTGCTTTCTTCTGCAGGATACGTCGCTAAGAATTATTTGGGTTAGTCTTTAGCTTCGCATTTAGCAGTAACTACATAGGAAATTTAATTTAAACATAAGAAACAACTTTATTACAGTGAGGGTGGTTAAGCACAGGAACAGGTTGCCTCGAGAGGCTGTGGAGTCTCCCTCCTTGAAGGTACTCAACATGCCCCAACTGAACATGGTCCTGGACAGCCAGCTCTGGGTCACCCGTCTCAGGGCAGGAGGGCTGGATGAAACCACCCCCAGGAGCCCCTTCTACCTCCTCCACTGTTCTCCCCAACACCACCACGAGCACTTCAGGACAGAGTGAAATTACAGCCGAAGGCAGTTAAGATCCATCTGCTTGCCTTTGCGCTGGCACAGCCCAGGAGTGCTTACACCACCTCGAAATATGAGTTTATTTCCAGCTGCATGTTTCTTCCTCTCCTTGCAAGGTTTGGCAGGGGCAGCTCTCATCATTGCCACCACTCAGGCCATGTCCAGGAGGGGCAAGGCCCCCATCCCCTGCATCAGAGACTGGGGGACTTCAGGCAGGAGCCAGGGACATGGTACAACACAAAGACAGGTACGAGGAAGCTCTGCCCTGCCAAGCTGGGTGGAGAAGCAGGTACCTGGGTCACCGCTTCTCACGGCCTGCCCTGGAAAGGCAGGTTTGAATTGCTGCTTCCTCGCCAAGCCACATGGCAAGGGGGGGACAGGATTATCAGCCCTGCAGATGATGTGAATTAAAGCTCAGATGTAATTAACTTTGAATGTACCTACAAGAGATTTAGAAGGCAGGAAAAGCATCTGATGACAGGAAATAGGAGGTATTTCAGGCACTGCAAAACCCCAAAAGACTATTCAAGCTAGCTGACAACATTTCCCAGGCAATTTGGCAGAGTTAAGAGGACACCACCCAAGAGGTTTTACTGCTAACATTTGGGCTGACGCTTGGGTCTTGAAATGCAGTTTTGTTGAAGCAGACACACGTCCCAAGTGGTAAGCGATGCCACGACTTTGGAGCTTTTTGAAAGGTGTTACGAACACGAGCATCCCCTGATGGAACGAGGAGACCCGAGGTTGGAGGAAAACACCTGAAGTTGCCTTAATGCAGCCTTCCTCTTAATCCCTTTACAGGCTGCAGAAATGTTACCTTCCCTCAGGACTCTTCTGCAGAGAAGCGCTCCCATACTGAACAAATGCTTAGCAGTGCAGGCGCTGAACCATGCACAGGGTCCTGATCAGTCTGTGCCCGCCCTGCAGCAGGTACGGAGGGAAAAGCTGCCTTAACTTCTTCAGGAAGAGAGATTGGAGGTCTCTGCTGTTGGGCAAGCATCCTGACTCAGCTTTGGGTTGTTAAATGGTGGGTTGATCCCAGCCCCAACTGTGTCTTCACATGTGGCTGTGGATTTGTGTTGAAATGACACCATTTTCAGGAGATTGACAAGTAGATGTCCTGTTCATGGATCCTGCACCAGTTTCCAGTCTCCTTGCATCTCTCCCTTTCCCTTCTTCAACAGAAAGACTACCCAAGCTTGGCAGCAACTGTTCCTAGGTGATGCTAGCATGGTTAGCATTCAGTGCCAGCTGAAGGGTATGTCCCATGAACTGCCACGGTTCAGCTCTGCCAAAAGAGGAGGAGCACCCTCAGCAATTCAAGGTTAGTTTGCTTCTCTGAGATGGTCAGCAGCTTGCCACACTGAGCTTTTGGCAAGCAGCACCATCCCAGGGCAGGTAGCAGCAGCAGCCAGAGGCTACGCTGCTGGCCATGACTTGGTAGCCGCTCCTCTCTAGGCATTTTTTGCAACTCTCAGCCAAGGGCTTAGGTAGCACCTGACCACCTGGAAGGGCAGGCACCAGGCTGCTGCCAGCCTTCATCTCAGAGAGAAAGAAAAAAAAAAAAACAACACACACAACAAAAAAAAACCCCAAACATTTTCCTCAACCAAGTATTTTATAATTTAATCCACCATCCACCTACGGGGTGTAGCACAAAAGCCTGCCGCTCGGCTGACAACATGTGTGGCGACACTTGGGGAGCTAACACAGCCTGGAAGGATGTAAAAGCGCTGGGTTAGCGAGGGGCAGGAGAGGCCCCCACACGTGTGCGGGAGCAGAAACGGCAGGGGAAGGTGCCGGAGAGGTAGGAAGCAGAAGCTGCTGTTCTCTCTCTGCTCTCGCCTGAGGAATCTAGCGCAAATTTGCAAATCTCTTGTAAGCACTAGAGGTGCGACCAACCATCTTCCCACTTCCCCCTACTCCTTCATCCCTGCCCCCGTGGATGCTTGGTGGTAGATAAAGCTGCCTCGTGAGTATCTAAACAAGAGCTTACACCACCATAATCAACAACAAAAAAGCCTCCCGACCAAAACACGCGTCCTTTGATGGCTACGAGTTAAAATAACTTTGTGCAGCACAACAGCCTCCACCTAAAACAGAGTGACTTGTCTCTTCGTCGTCTCTAGGACACCAGGAGCATGTTTTTCTGCTCGGACGGAGAGGCCTCCTCTCAGCTGGGGCACCAGGGGGACCCAGGCACTCGCTCTTGCTGCCAGCTGTCCTTGGGTTCCTGAAGCCTTTCTGCATCCCGGCTCCCTGCACCCCAGCTCCAGCCTCGGCCGTGGACAGGTTCCCCGAGTCACAGCAAGGCGGATGGCACAAGCCTCCCTGCCTGTCTTCCTGGATTTGTATAAACTTCATTTTTACTGTAAAATACATGCCCTCCCTGGTTATGTCATTGCATAACATCGCATGGTTATGAAGCTGCAGCAACTCTTCACCATACACAGTTGTTTCCTACTTGTGCTATTTTAAATGAAAGGTGTTTTTCTTTTTTTTTTAAACTAAAATGCTCTCATAGTGCAGGTAGGGAAAAATAAAAGTCAATCACAGTAGTTTAGAAATTGCTGCTTACATGCCATTGAAGAGTTCTACATATAACAAAAATTTAGGACTGAAGAGAGTTAGCTTACTACAGTTTTTGCTCATTCATCAAAATATCACTGTGCAGAACACGTGCCCAGCGTCACATTACTTACTATTTTGTTGTGGCTGGGGAAGGGGAAGTGAAGGAAAAATAAATATGCCCAACCCCACAGCTCAACCCTTGCTCTTTGCTATTGGGAACACGATCAGCCAGACTCGAATCTCAGAAAACAGATTCGGTTCGTACCCACGGCCCCCATTCCCTTTGCCAAACATCGTGCTGCACTCACCAACGGCCAAGATCGCGCTTTTCAGGTTTTTTGGGGGTGGTGCTTGGCGCTCTGCTGGCTAGCGGTTTGTTGGGGGCTTTCTGACACATTCACTCCCATCTTCACTGTATGGAAAAACTTCTCAGGATTGCAACAGCAATTCATCAAGCTCCAAAATTCTAGTTTCCTTATGTTTCTTAGAGCTGCCACCATGCCCCCTGCTATGATGCAATCTTTATTAATAGCTTTTTAATGCTTACATACAACAATGTAAGCAAGACACAGTCACAGCCTAAGTGACTTGCCTTAAGATACCTCTGATTTTTTTTTTGCTTGGCTTTTTGTTTGACCCTTCTTTAGGTAGCAAAATACCAGCTCACAACCCGATACAATATTCAGGTATTAGGTTTTCTGTTTGTGACTAGGAGTCAAATCTCTGCATTTTAGTTATTCCGGATTCATCTTTTCTTTAAAAGCAAAAATAAAATTGAACCACACTGAAACAAGCCCAGGAGAGGAACCGGTTCCTCCCTGAAAAACCACACTGCCACACAGGCCCACAAAGAGCACTGGATCCATGTGGTGAGCATGCCGAGATGAAATTTTACTTCCCATGTCCAACAGCTTTTGAAAGAAAGAATGGGTTTTCAGCTTGGGCTCTGCCCTGAATCAGTGAGTCAGCTGTGTGCAATATTGGCAAGCTGTTAGTCCATCTGTGTGTTCTACATCCCTCGCCACCCAGCTGTGAGGCATGCCCCGCAGACTTTCTGCCATGTCAAGGTGCTGGTACTGGGCTTACAGGGTAAACAAGGTGGTCACCTTTTCCAGCATTTATCAGCATGTTACATACAAGGTAGTTACAGGAAGTTCTCCAGAACCATAAACTATTACCAACTAAATTTAATCCTGAGCTGCACATTTAATGGGGGGGGG